>JAUUTY010000943.1:0-127475 GCA_030979885.1 Lolium multiflorum | reverse complement strand
CCCCGCCCACCGTTCCCATCGAAATAGCCGAGCACGAGTGCCCCATAAAAATATCGTCGTAACTTCACTATGAATGTCGCCGCCGGATGAAAAAAGGGATGCAACCACGAGGACTTCCGAAGGAGTCACCCATCTAGTAATACTCTCGCCCAAGCAACAACCGAGTTCGTGGGATCGGTGCTTTGAGTCTTTGGTATGATCGCATCAACATGTTATGCACTCATTTTCCTTTATGCTTGCCCCTCCCGCACCTTATCTGCTCTATTTTGTACCATGCCCATCCCGCTTTTCCACCACCGTTTCCCATCCGAAATAGCCGAGCACGAGTGCCCATAAAAAAATATCGTCGTAACTTCACTATGAATGTCGCCGCCAGATGCAAAAAAAAGGGATGCAACACGAGGACTTCCCAGGAGGTCACCCATCCTAGTACTACTCCCAAGCACGCTTAACTTCGGAGTTCTGATGGGATCCGGTGCTTTAGTGCTGGTATGATCGCATCCAACATGTTATGCACTCATTTTCCTTTATGCTTGCCCCTCCCGCACCTTGTCTGCTCTATTTTGTACCATGCCCATCCCGCCTTTCCATCCCCACCACCGTTTCCCATCAGAAATAGCCGAGCACGAGTGCCCATAAAAAATATCGTCGTAACTTCACCGAATGTCGCCGTCAGACGCAAAAAAGGGATGCAACACGGGGACTTCCCGGTCACCCATCCTAGTACTACTCTCGCCCAAGCAAGCTTAACTTCGGAATGGGATCCGGTGCTTTAGTGCTGGTATGATCGCATCCGACATGTTGCATACTCATTTCCTTTATACTTGCCCTCCCGCACCTTGTCTGCTCTATTTTGTACCATGCCCATCCTTTTTCCATCCCACCCACGTTTCCCATCGAATAGCCGAGCACGAGTGCCCATAAAAAAATATCATCGTAACTTCACTATGAATGTCGCCGCCAGACGCAAAAAAAAGGGATGCAACACGAGGACTTCCCAGGAGGTCACCCATCCTAGACTACTCTCGCCCAAGCACGCTTAACTTCGGAGTTCTGATGGGATCCGGTGCTTTAGTGCTGGTATGATCGCATCCGACATGTTATGCATTCATTTTCCTTTATGCTTGCCCCTCCCGCACCTTATCTGCTCTATTTTGTACCATGCCCATCCCGCTTTTCCATCCACACCACCGTTTCCCATCAGAAATAGCCGAGCACGAGTGCCCATAAAAAAATATCGTCGTAACTTCACTATGAATGTCGCCGCCAGATGCAAAAAAAGGGATGCAACACGAGGACTTCCCAGGAGGTCACCCATCCTAGTACTACTCTCGCCCAAACACGCTTAACTTCGGAGTTCTGATGGGATCCGGTGCTTTAGTGCTGGTATGATCATCAGATATTATGCACTCATTTTTTTTTCTTCTTCTTGCCTCCGCACCTTATGCACTCTATTTTGTACCATGCCCATCCCGCTTTCCATCCCCACCACCGTTTCCCATCAGAAATAGCCGAGCACGAGTGCCCATAAAAAAATATCGTCGTAACTTCCCTATGAATGTCGCCGCCAGACGCAAAAAAAAAGGGATGCAACACGAGGACTTCCCAGGAGGTCACCCATCCTAGTACTACTCTCGCCCAAACACGCTTAACTTCGGAGTTTTGATGGGATCCGGTGCTTTAGTGCTGGTATGATCGCATCCGACATGATTGCACTCATTTTCCTTTATGCTTGCCCTCCCGCACCTTTATCTGCTCTATTTTGTACCATGCCCATCCCGCTTTTCCATCCCCACCCCCGTTTCCCATCAGAAATAGCGAACGAGTGCCCATAAAAAAATATCATCGTAACTTCACTATGAATATCGGCCAGATGCAAAAAAAGGGATGCAACACGGGGACTTCCCAGGAGGTCACCCATCCTAGTACTACTCTCGCCCAAGCACGCTTAACTTCGGAGTTCCGATGGGATCCGGTGCTTTAGTGCTGGTATGATCGCATCCGACATGTTATGCACTCATTTTCCTTTATGCTTGCCCCTCCCCTTATCTGCTCTATTTTGTACCATGCCCATCCCGCTTTTCCATCCCCACCACCGTTTTCCATAAGAAATAGCCAGAACACAGTGCCCCACCAAAAAATATCGTCGTAACTTCACTATGAATGCTCGCATGAGACATAAAGGATGCAACAGAGGACTTGGAGAGTCACCAATCTCATTACTATAACCCAAGCAAGCCTTGGAGTTCTGATGGGGATCAGGGTGCTTTAGTGCTGGGTATGATCGCATCCGACATGTTATGCACTCATTTTCCTATGCTTGCCCCTCCCGCACCTTATCTGCTCTATTTTGTACCATGCCCATCCCGCTTTCCATCCCCACCACCGTTTCCCATCGAAATAGCCGAGCACGAGTGCCCATAAAAAATATCGTCGTAACTTCCCTAGAATGTCGCCGCCAGATGCAAAAAAAAGGGATGCAACACGAGGACTTCCCGGGAGGTCACCCATCCTAGTACTACTCTCGCCCAAGCACGCTTAACTTCGGAGTTCGGGATCCGGTGCTTTAGTGCTGGTATGATCGCATCAGACATGTTATGCACTCATTTTCCTTTATGCTTGCCCCTCCCGCACCTTATCTTTGCTCTATTTTGTACCATGCCCATCTCGCTTTTCCATCCCCCACCACCGTTTCCCATCAGAAATAGCCGAGAGTGCCCATAAAAAATATCGTCGTAACTTCACTATGAATGTCGCCGTGAGATGCAAAGGGATACAACACGAGGACTCCCGGGAGGTCACCCATCCTAGTACTACTCTCGCCCAAGCACGCCTACCCGATTACGATGGGATCCGGTGCTTTAGTGCTGGTATCCGACATGTTACGCACTCATTTTCCTTTATGCTTGCCCTCCCGCACCTTGTCTGCTCTGTTTTGTACCATACCCATCGCTTTTCCATCCCACTTGATTTATCGAAGCTAGCCGACAAAGTGCCCATAGCTCGTCGTAACTTCACTATGAATGTCGCCGCCAGCCAAAAAAAAAGGGATGCAACACGAGGACTTCCGGAGGTCACCCATCCTATTTTCTCTCGCCCAACACGCTTAACGGAGTTCGATGGGATCGGTGGCACAGGTCTTTGGTGCGATCGCATCCGTATTACGCACTCATTTCCTTTATGCTTGCCCCTCCCGCACCTTGTCTACTGCTCTATTTTGTACCATGCCCATCCCGCTTTTCCATCCCCGCCCCGTTTCCCATGAAATAACCGAGCACGAGTGCCCATAAAAAAATATCGTCGTAACTTCACTATGAATGTCTTGTGACATAAAAAAAGGTGATCCCACACGAGGACTTCCCAGGAGGTCACCCATCCTAGTACTACTCTCGCCCAAGCACGCTTAACTTCGGAGTTCTGATGGGATTCGGTGCTTTAGTGCTGGTATGATCGCATCCGACATGTTATTTTCCTTTATGCTTGCCCCTCCCGCACCTTATCTGCTCTATTTTGTACCATGCCCATCCCGCTTTTCCATCCCCACCACCGTTTCCCATCAGAAATAGCCGGGCACGAGTGCCCATAAAAAAATATCGTCGTAACTTCACTATGAATGTCGCCGCCAGATGCAAAAAAAAGGGATGCAACACGAGGACTTCCCAGGAGGTCACCCATCCTAGTACTACTCTCGCCCAAGCACGCTTAACTTCGGAGTTGTGGGTTCTTTAGTGCTGGTATGATCGCATCCGACATGTTATGCACTCATTTTCCTTTATGCTTGCCCCTCCCGCACCTTATCTGCTCTATTTTGTACCATGCCCATCCCGCTTTTCCATCCCCACCACCGTTTCCCATCAGAAATAGCCGAGCACGAGTGCCCATAAAAAAATATCGTCATAACTTCACTATGAATGTGGGATGCAACACGAGGACTTCCCGGGAGGTCACCCATCCTAGTACTACTCTCGCCCAAGCACGCTTAACTTCGGAGTTCTGATGGGATCCGGTGCTTTAGTGCTGGTATGATCGCATCCGGCATGTTTATGCACTCATTTTCCTTTATGCTTGCCCCTCCCGCACCTTGTCTGCTCTATTTTGTACCATGCCCATCCCGCTTTTCCATCCCACCACCGTTTCCCATCAGAAATAGCCGAGCACGAGTGCCCAAATATCGTCGTAACTTACTATAGATGTGCTGGATAAAAAAAGGGATGCAACACGGGGACTTCGAGTCACCCATCCTAGTACTACTCTCGCCCAAGCACGCTTAACTTCGTGGGATCCACAGTGCTAATCTTTGGTATGATCGCATCCGACATGTTATGCACTCATTTTCCTTTTATGCTTGCCCCTCCCGCACCTTATCTGCTCTATTTTGTACCATGCCCATCCCACTTTTCCATCCCGCCCCCGTTTCCCATCGGAAATAGCCGAGTACAGTGCCCATAAAAAAATATCGTCGTAACTTCACTATGAATGTCATAGCAGGCAAAAAAAAAGGGATGCAACACAAGGACTTCCCAGGAGGTCACCCATCCTAGTACTACTCTCGCCCAAGCTTAACTTCGGAGTTCTGATGGGATCCGGTGCTTTAGTGCTGTATGATCGCATCCGACTGTTATGCACTCATTTTCCTTTATGCTTGCCCTCCCGCACCTTGTCTGCTCTATTTTGTACCATGCCCATCCCGCTTTTCCATCCCCACCACCGTTTCCCATCCGAAATAGCCGAGCACGAGTGCCCATAAAAAAATATCGTCGTAACTTCACTATGAATGTAGCCGCCAGACGCAAAAAAAAGGGATGCAACACGAGGACTTCCCCGGAGGTCACCCATCCTAGTACTACTCTCGCCCAAGCATGCTTAACTTCGGATGATGGGATCCGGTGCTTTAGTGCTAGTATGATCGCATCCGACATGTTACGCACTCATTTTCCTTTATGCTTGCCCCTCCATATGCTCTATTTGTATGCCCATCCCGCTTTCCATCCCCACCACCGTTTCCCATCGAAATGGCAGAGGCACGAGTGCCATAAAATATCGTCGGCCAACTTCACTATGAATGTACGTACTTGAGACCGCAAAAAAAGGTGATGCAACACGAGGACTTCCCGGAGGTCACCCATCCTAGTACTACTCTCGCCCAAGCACGCAGCAACCCCGGAGTTACGGTAGGATCCGGTGCTTTAGTGCTGGTATGATCGCATCAGACATGTTATGCACTCATTTTCCTTTATGCTTGCCCCTCCCGCACCTTATCTGCTCTATTTTGTACCATGCCCATCCCGCTTTTCCATCCCCACCACCGTTTCCCATCAGAAATAGCCGAGCACGAGTGCCCATAAAAAAATATCGTCGTAACTTCACTATGAATTCGCCGCCAGATGCAAAAAAAAGGGATGCAACACGAGGACTTCCCGGAGGTCACCCATCCTAGTACTACTCTCGCCCAAGCACGCTTAACTTCGGAGTTTTGATGGGATCCGGTGCTTTAGTGCTGGTATGATCGCATCCGACATGTTTATGCACTCATTTTCCTTTATGCTTGCCCCTCCCGCACCTTATCTGCTCTATTTTGTACCATGCCCATCCCGCTTTTCCATCCCCACCACCGTTTCCCATCAGAAATAGCCGAGCACGAGTGCCCATAAAAAATATCGTCGTAACTTCACTATGAATGTCGCCGCAAAAAAAAGGGATGCAACACGAGGACTTCCCGGAGGTCACCCATCCTAGTACTACTCTCGCCCAAACACGCTTAACTTCGGAGTTCTGATGGGATCCGGTGCTTTAGTGCTGGTATGATCGCATCCGACATGTTACGCACTCATTTTCCTTTATGCTTGCCCCTCCCGCACCTTATCTGCTCTATTTTGTACCATGCCCATCCCGCTTTTCCATCCCCACCACCATTTCCCATCAGAAATAGCCGAGAGGCACGAGTGCCCATAAAAAAAAATCGTCTTCGTAACTTCACTATGAATGTCGCCGCCAAAAAAAGGTGCAACACGAGGACTTCCCAGGAGGTCACCCATCCTAGTACTACTCTCGCCCAAGCACGCTTAACTTCGGAGTTCTGATGGGATCCGGTGCTTTAGTGCTAGTATGATCACATACGACATGTTATGCACTCATTTTCCTTTATGCTTCCCCTCCCGCACCTTGTCTGCTCTATTTTGTACCATGCCCATCCCGCTTTTCCATCCCCACCACCGTTTCCCATCAGAAATAGCCGAACACGAGTGCCCATAAAAAAATATCGTCGTAACTTCACTATGAATGTCGCCGCCAGATGCAAAAAAAAAGGATGCAACACGAGGACTTCCCAGGAGGTCACCCATCCTAGTACTACTCTCGCCCAAGCACGCTTAACTTCGGAGTTCCGATGGGATCCGGTGCTTTAGTGCTGGTATGATCGCATCCGACATGTTATGCACTCATTTTCCTTTATGCTCCCCTCCCGCACCTTATCTGCTCTATTTTGTACCATGCCCATCCCGCTTCCATCCCACCACCGTTTCCCATCAGAAATAGCCAAGCACAGTGCCCATAAAAAATATCGTCGTAACTTCACTATGAATGTCGCCTTGAGATGCAAAAAGGGATGCAACACGAGGACTTCCCGGGAGGTCACCCATCCTAGTACCACTCTCGCCCAAGCCTTAGCCGGGGTTCGATGGGATCCGGTGCTTTAGTGCTGGTATGATCGCATCCGACATGTTATGCACTCATTTTCCTTTATGCTTGCCCCCCCCGCACCTTGTCTGCTCTATTTTGTACCATGCCCATCCCGCTTTTCCATCCCCACCACCGTTTCCCACCAGAAATAGCCGAGCACGAGTGCCCATAAAAAAATATCGTCGTAACTTCACTATGAATGTCACCGCCAGACGCAAAAAAAAAGGGATGCAACACGAGGACTTCCCAGGAGGTCACCCATTCTCGCCCAAGCACGCTTAACTTCGGAGTTCTGATGGGATCCGGTGCTTTAGTGCTGGTATGATCGCATCGGACATGTTATGCACTCATTTTCCTTTATGCTTGCCCCTCCCGCACCTTGTCTACTTCTATTTTGTACCATACCCATCCCGCTTTTCCATCCCTACCACCGTCCCACCAGAAATAGCCGAGCACGAGTGCCCATAAAAAATATCGTCGTAACTTCACTGTAGCCGCCAGGACGCAAAGGGATGCAACACAAGGACTTCCCAGGAGGTCACCCATCCTAGTACTACTCTCTCAAGCTTAACTTCGGAGTTCTGATGGGATCCGGTGCTTTAGTGCTGGTATGATCGCATCCGACATGTTATGCACTCATTTTCCTTTATGCTTGCCCCTCCCCCACCTTGTCTGCTCTATTTTGTACCATGCCCATCCCGCTTTTCCATCCCCACCACCGTTTCCCATCAGAAATAGCCGAGCACGAGTGCCCATAATATCGTCGTAACCGCTGAATGTCGCCGCAGAGCCCATGTGAAAAAAAAAAAGGGATGCAACACGAGGACTTCCCCGGGAAGGTCACCCATCCTAGTACTCCTCTCGCCCAAGCACCTTAACCCGGAGTTACGATGGGATCCGGTGCTTTAGTGTTTGGTATGATCGCATCCGACATGTTACGCACTCATTTTCCTTTATGCTTGCCCCCCCGCACCTTGTTTGCTCTATTTTGTACCATGCCCATCCCGCTTTTCCATCCCCACCACCGTTTCCCATCAGAAATAGCCACGAGTGCCCATAAAAAATATCGTCGTAACTTCACTATGAATGTCGCCGCGAAGACGCAAAAAAAAAAAAGGTGATGCCCAACACGAGGACTTCGAGTCACCATCTAGTGCTACTCTCGCCAAACACACAAGCAACCCGGAGTTCTGATGGGATCAGGTGCTTTGATCTTTGGTATGATCGCATCAGACATGTTATGCACTCATTTTCATTTATGCTTGCCCCTCCCATACCTTATACTTGCTCTATTTTTGTACCATGCCCATCCCGCTTTCCATCCCCACCGTTTCCCATCGAAATAATGAACACGAGTGCCATAAAAAAATATGTCGTAACTACTATGAATGTCGCATGACGCAAAAAAAGGGATGCAACACGAGGACTTCCCGGGAGGTCACCCATCCTAGTACTATACGCCCAAGCACGCAACGAGTTACGTGGGATCCGGTGCTTTAGTGCTGGTATGATCGCATCCAACATGTTATGCACTCATTTTCCTTTATGCTTGCCCCTCCCGCACCTTGTATGCTCTATTTTGTACCATGCCCATCCCCGCTTTCCATCCCCGCCCCGTTTCCATCGAAATAGCCGAGCACGGAGTGCCCTTAAAATATCGTACGTAACTTCACTATGAATGTAAAGCCGCGAGACCTTAAAGGGATGCAACACGAGGACTTCCCAGGAGGTCACCCATCCTAGTACTACTCACGCCCAAGCACGCTTAACTTCGTGATGGGATCCAGTGCTTTAGTGCTGGTATGATCACATCCGACATGTTATGCACTCATTTTCCTTTATGCTTGCCCCTCCCGCACCTTGTGTACCATGCCCATCCCGCTTTTCCATCCCCACCACCGTTTCCCATCAGAAATAGCCGAGCACGGTGCCCATAAAAAAATATCATCGTAACTTCACTATGAATGTCGCCGCAAGATGCAAAAAAAAAAGGGATGCAACCCGGGAGGTCACCCATCCTAGTACTACTCTCGACCAAGCACGCTTAACTTCGGAGTTATGAATCCGGTGCTTTAGTCTTGGTATGATCGCATCCGACATGTTATGCACTCATTTTCCTTTATGCTTGCCCCTCCCGCACCTTGTTTGCTCTATTTTGTACCATGCCCATCCCGCTTTTCCATCCCCACCACCGCTTCGGAGTTCTGATGGGATCCGGTGCTTTAGTGCTGGTATGATCGCATCCAACATGTTATGCACTCATTTTCCTTTATGCTTGCCCCTCCCACACCTTGTCTGCTCTATTTTGTACCATGCCCATCCCGCTTTTCCATCCCCACCACCGTTTCCCATCAGAAATAGCCGAGCACGAGTGCCCATAAAAAAATATCGTCGTAACTTCACTATGAATGTCGCCGCCAGACGCAAAAAAAAAGGGATGCAACACGAGGACTTCCCAGGAGGTCACCCATCCTAGTACTACTCTCGCCCAAGCACGCTTAACTTCGGAGTTCTGATGGGATCCGGTGCTTTAGTGCTGGTATGATCGCATCCGACATGTTATGCACTCATTTTCCTTTATGCTTGCCCCTCCCGCACCTTGTCTGCTCTATTTTGTACCATGCCCATCCCGCTTTTCCATCCCCACCACCGTTTCCCATCAGAAATAGCCGAGCACGAGTGCCCATAAAAAAATATCGTCGTAACTTCACTATGAATGTCGCCGCCAGACGCAAAAAAAAGGGATGCAACACGAGGACTTCCCAGGAGGTCACCCATCCTAGTACTACTCTCGCCCAAGCACGCTTAACTTCGGAGTTCTGATGGGATCCGGTGCTTTAGTGCTGGTATGATCGCATCCGACATGTTATGCACTCATTTTCCTTTATGCTTGCCCCTCCCGCACCTTGTCTGCTCTATTTTGTACCATGCCCATCCCGCTTTTCCATCCCCACCACCGTTTCCCATCAGAAATAGCCGAGCACGAGTGCCCATAAAAAAATATCGTCGTAACTTCACTATGAATGTCGCCGCCAGATGCAAAAAAAAAGGGATGCAACACGAGGACTTCCCAGGAGGTCACCCATCCTAGTACTACTCTCGCCCAAGCACGCTTAACTTCGGAGTTCTGATGGGATCCGGTGCTTTAGTGCTGGTATGATCGCATCCGACATGTTATGCACTCATTTTCCTTTATGCTTGCCCCTCCCGCACCTTGTCTGCTCTATTTTGTACCATGCCCATCCCGCTTTTCCATCCCCACCACCGTTTCCCATCAGAAATAGCCGAGCACGAGTGCCCATAAAAAAATATCGTCGTAACTTCACTATGAATGTCGCCGCCAGATGCAAAAAAAAGGGATGCAACACGAGGACTTCCCAGGAGGTCACCCATCCTAGTACTACTCTCGCCCAAGCACGCTTAACTTCGGAGTTCTGATGGGATCCGGTGCTTTAGTGCTGGTATGATCGCATCCGACATGTTATGCACTCATTTTCCTTTATGCTTGCCCCTCCCGCACCTTGTCTGCTCTATTTTGTACCATGCCCATCCCGCTTTTCCATCCCCACCACCGTTTCCCATCAGAAATAGCCGAGCACGAGTGCCCATAAAAAAATATCGTCGTAACTTCACTATGAATGTCGCCGCCAGACGCAAAAAGGGATGCAACACGAGGACTTCCCAGGAGGTCACCCATCCTAGTACTACTCTCGCCCAAGCACGCTTAACTTCGGAGTTCTGATGGGATCCGGTGCTTTAGTGCTGGTATGATCGCATCCGACATGTTATGCACTCATTTTCCTTTATGCTTGCCCCTCCCGCACCTTGTCTGCTCTATTTTGTACCATGCCCATCCCGCTTTTCCATCCCCACCACCGTTTCCCATCAGAAATAGCCGAGCACGAGTGCCCATAAAAAAATATCGTCGTAACTTCACTATGAATGTCGCCGCCAGACGCAAAAAAAGGGATGCAACACGAGGACTTCCCAGGAGGTCACCCATCCTAGTACTACTCTCGCCCAAGCACGCTTAACTTCGGAGTTCTGATGGGATCCGGTGCTTTAGTGCTGGTATGATCGCATCCGACATGTTATGCACTCATTTTCCTTTATGCTTGCCCCTCCCGCACCTTGTCTGCTCTATTTTGTACCATGCCCATCCCGCTTTTCCATCCCCACCACCGTTTCCCATCAGAAATAGCCGAGCACGAGTGCCCATAAAAAAATATCGTCGTAACTTCACTATGAATGTCGCCGCCAGATGCAAAAAAAAGGGATGCAACACGAGGACTTCCCAGGAGGTCACCCATCCTAGTACTACTCTCGCCCAAGCACGCTTAACTTCGGAGTTCTGATGGGATCCGGTGCTTTAGTGCTGGTATGATCGCATCCGACATGTTATGCACTCATTTTCCTTTATGCTTGCCCCTCCCGCACCTTGTCTGCTCTATTTTGTACCATGCCCATCCCGCTTTTCCATCCCCACCACCGTTTCCCATCAGAAATAGCCGAGCACGAGTGCCCATAAAAAAATATCGTCGTAACTTCACTATGAATGTCGCCGCCAGACGCAAAAAAAAGGGATGCAACACGAGGACTTCCCAGGAGGTCACCCATCCTAGTACTACTCTCGCCCAAGCACGCTTAACTTCGGAGTTCTGATGGGATCCGGTGCTTTAGTGCTGGTATGATCGCATCCGACATGTTATGCACTCATTTTCCTTTATGCTTGCCCCTCCCGCACCTTGTCTGCTCTATTTTGTACCATGCCCATCCCGCTTTTCCATCCCCACCACCGTTTCCCATCAGAAATAGCCGAGCACGAGTGCCCATAAAAAAATATCGTCGTAACTTCACTATGAATGTCGCCGCCAGACGCAAAAAAAAGGGATGCAACACGAGGACTTCCCAGGAGGTCACCCATCCTAGTACTACTCTCGCCCAAGCACGCTTAACTTCGGAGTTCTGATGGGATCCGGTGCTTTAGTGCTGGTATGATCGCATCCGACATGTTATGCACTCATTTTCCTTTATGCTTGCCCCTCCCGCACCTTGTCTGCTCTATTTTGTACCATGCCCATCCCGCTTTTCCATCCCCACCACCGTTTCCCATCAGAAATAGCCGAGCACGAGTGCCCATAAAAAAATATCGTCGTAACTTCACTATGAATGTCGCCGCCAGATGCAAAAAAAAAGGGATGCAACACGAGGACTTCCCAGGAGGTCACCCATCCTAGTACTACTCTCGCCCAAGCACGCTTAACTTCGGAGTTCTGATGGGATCCGGTGCTTTAGTGCTGGTATGATCGCATCCGACATGTTATGCACTCATTTTCCTTTATGCTTGCCCCTCCCGCACCTTGTCTGCTCTATTTTGTACCATGCCCATCCCGCTTTTCCATCCCCACCACCGTTTCCCATCAGAAATAGCCGAGCACGAGTGCCCATAAAAAAATATCGTCGTAACTTCACTATGAATGTCGCCGCCAGACGCAAAAAAAAGGGATGCAACACGAGGACTTCCCAGGAGGTCACCCATCCTAGTACTACTCTCGCCCAAGCACGCTTAACTTCGGAGTTCTGATGGGATCCGGTGCTTTAGTGCTGGTATGATCGCATCCGACATGTTATGCACTCATTTTCCTTTATGCTTGCCCCTCCCGCACCTTGTCTGCTCTATTTTGTACCATGCCCATCCCGCTTTTCCATCCCCACCACCGTTTCCCATCAGAAATAGCCGAGCACGAGTGCCCATAAAAAAATATCGTCGTAACTTCACTATGAATGTCGCCGCCAGATGCAAAAAAAAGGGATGCAACACGAGGACTTCCCAGGAGGTCACCCATCCTAGTACTACTCTCGCCCAAGCACGCTTAACTTCGGAGTTCTGATGGGATCCGGTGCTTTAGTGCTGGTATGATCGCATCCGACATGTTATGCACTCATTTTCCTTTATGCTTGCCCCTCCCGCACCTTGTCTGCTCTATTTTGTACCATGCCCATCCCGCTTTTCCATCCCCACCACCGTTTCCCATCAGAAATAGCCGAGCACGAGTGCCCATAAAAAAATATCGTCGTAACTTCACTATGAATGTCGCCGCCAGATGCAAAAAAAAGGGATGCAACACGAGGACTTCCCAGGAGGTCACCCATCCTAGTACTACTCTCGCCCAAGCACGCTTAACTTCGGAGTTCTGATGGGATCCGGTGCTTTAGTGCTGGTATGATCGCATCCGACATGTTATGCACTCATTTTCCTTTATGCTTGCCCCTCCCGCACCTTGTCTGCTCTATTTTGTACCATGCCCATCCCGCTTTTCCATCCCCACCACCGTTTCCCATCAGAAATAGCCGAGCACGAGTGCCCATAAAAAAATATCGTCGTAACTTCACTATGAATGTCGCCGCCAGACAAAAAAAAGGGATGCAACACGAGGACTTCCCAGGAGGTCACCCATCCTAGTACTACTCTCGCCCAAGCACGCTTAACTTCGGAGTTCTGATGGGATCCGGTGCTTTAGTGCTGGTATGATCGCATCCGACATGTTATGCACTCATTTTCCTTTATGCTTGCCCCTCCCGCACCTTGTCTGCTCTATTTTGTACCATGCCCATCCCGCTTTTCCATCCCCACCACCGTTTCCCATCAGAAATAGCCGAGCACGAGTGCCCATAAAAAAATATCGTCGTAACTTCACTATGAATGTCGCCGCCAGACGCAAAAAAAAGGGATGCAACACGAGGACTTCCCAGGAGGTCACCCATCCTAGTACTACTCTCGCCCAAGCACGCTTAACTTCGGAGTTCTGATGGGATCCGGTGCTTTAGTGCTGGTATGATCGCATCCGACATGTTATGCACTCATTTTCCTTTATGCTTGCCCCTCCCGCACCTTGTCTGCTCTATTTTGTACCATGCCCATCCCGCTTTTCCATCCCCACCACCGTTTCCCATCAGAAATAGCCGAGCACGAGTGCCCATAAAAAAATATCGTCGTAACTTCACTATGAATGTCGCCGCCAGACGCAAAAAAAAGGGATGCAACACGAGGACTTCCCAGGAGGTCACCCATCCTAGTACTACTCTCGCCCAAGCACGCTTAACTTCGGAGTTCTGATGGGATCCGGTGCTTTAGTGCTGGTATGATCGCATCCGACATGTTATGCACTCATTTTCCTTTATGCTTGCCCCTCCCGCACCTTGTCTGCTCTATTTTGTACCATGCCCATCCCGCTTTTCCATCCCCACCACCGTTTCCCATCAGAAATAGCCGAGCACGAGTGCCCATAAAAAAATATCGTCGTAACTTCACTATGAATGTCGCCGCCAGATGCAAAAAAAAGGGATGCAACACGAGGACTTCCCAGGAGGTCACCCATCCTAGTACTACTCTCGCCCAAGCACGCTTAACTTCGGAGTTCTGATGGGATCCGGTGCTTTAGTGCTGGTATGATCGCATCCGACATGTTATGCACTCATTTTCCTTTATGCTTGCCCCTCCCGCACCTTGTCTGCTCTATTTTGTACCATGCCCATCCCGCTTTTCCATCCCCACCACCGTTTCCCATCAGAAATAGCCGAGCACGAGTGCCCATAAAAAAATATCGTCGTAACTTCACTATGAATGTCGCCGCCAGACGCAAAAAAAAAGGGATGCAACACGAGGACTTCCCAGGAGGTCACCCATCCTAGTACTACTCTCGCCCAAGCACGCTTAACTTCGGAGTTCTGATGGGATCCGGTGCTTTAGTGCTGGTATGATCGCATCCGACATGTTATGCACTCATTTTCCTTTATGCTTGCCCCTCCCGCACCTTGTCTGCTCTATTTTGTACCATGCCCATCCCGCTTTTCCATCCCCACCACCGTTTCCCATCAGAAATAGCCGAGCACGAGTGCCCATAAAAAAATATCGTCGTAACTTCACTATGAATGTCGCCGCCAGATGCAAAAAAAAGGGATGCAACACGAGGACTTCCCAGGAGGTCACCCATCCTAGTACTACTCTCGCCCAAGCACGCTTAACTTCGGAGTTCTGATGGGATCCGGTGCTTTAGTGCTGGTATGATCGCATCCGACATGTTATGCACTCATTTTCCTTTATGCTTGCCCCTCCCGCACCTTGTCTGCTCTATTTTGTACCATGCCCATCCCGCTTTTCCATCCCCACCACCGTTTCCCATCAGAAATAGCCGAGCACGAGTGCCCATAAAAAAATATCGTCGTAACTTCACTATGAATGTCGCCGCCAGACGCAAAAAAAAGGGATGCAACACGAGGACTTCCCAGGAGGTCACCCATCCTAGTACTACTCTCGCCCAAGCACGCTTAACTTCGGAGTTCTGATGGGATCCGGTGCTTTAGTGCTGGTATGATCGCATCCGACATGTTATGCACTCATTTTCCTTTATGCTTGCCCCTCCCGCACCTTGTCTGCTCTATTTTGTACCATGCCCATCCCGCTTTTCCATCCCCACCACCGTTTCCCATCAGAAATAGCCGAGCACGAGTGCCCATAAAAAAATATCGTCGTAACTTCACTATGAATGTCGCCGCCAGATGCAAAAAAAAGGGATGCAACACGAGGACTTCCCAGGAGGTCACCCATCCTAGTACTACTCTCGCCCAAGCACGCTTAACTTCGGAGTTCTGATGGGATCCGGTGCTTTAGTGCTGGTATGATCGCATCCGACATGTTATGCACTCATTTTCCTTTATGCTTGCCCCTCCCGCACCTTGTCTGCTCTATTTTGTACCATGCCCATCCCGCTTTTCCATCCCCACCACCGTTTCCCATCAGAAATAGCCGAGCACGAGTGCCCATAAAAAAATATCGTCGTAACTTCACTATGAATGTCGCCGCCAGATGCAAAAAAAAGGGATGCAACACGAGGACTTCCCAGGAGGTCACCCATCCTAGTACTACTCTCGCCCAAGCACGCTTAACTTCGGAGTTCTGATGGGATCCGGTGCTTTAGTGCTGGTATGATCGCATCCGACATGTTATGCACTCATTTTCCTTTATGCTTGCCCCTCCCGCACCTTGTCTGCTCTATTTTGTACCATGCCCATCCCGCTTTTCCATCCCCACCACCGTTTCCCATCAGAAATAGCCGAGCACGAGTGCCCATAAAAAAATATCGTCGTAACTTCACTATGAATGTCGCCGCCAGACGCAAAAAAAAGGGATGCAACACGAGGACTTCCCAGGAGGTCACCCATCCTAGTACTACTCTCGCCCAAGCACGCTTAACTTCGGAGTTCTGATGGGATCCGGTGCTTTAGTGCTGGTATGATCGCATCCGACATGTTATGCACTCATTTTCCTTTATGCTTGCCCCTCCCGCACCTTGTCTGCTCTATTTTGTACCATGCCCATCCCGCTTTTCCATCCCCACCACCGTTTCCCATCAGAAATAGCCGAGCACGAGTGCCCATAAAAAAATATCGTCGTAACTTCACTATGAATGTCGCCGCCAGACGCAAAAAAAAGGGATGCAACACGAGGACTTCCCAGGAGGTCACCCATCCTAGTACTACTCTCGCCCAAGCACGCTTAACTTCGGAGTTCTGATGGGATCCGGTGCTTTAGTGCTGGTATGATCGCATCCGACATGTTATGCACTCATTTTCCTTTATGCTTGCCCCTCCCGCACCTTGTCTGCTCTATTTTGTACCATGCCCATCCCGCTTTTCCATCCCCACCACCGTTTCCCATCAGAAATAGCCGAGCACGAGTGCCCATAAAAAAATATCGTCGTAACTTCACTATGAATGTCGCCGCCAGACGCAAAAAAAAGGGATGCAACACGAGGACTTCCCAGGAGGTCACCCATCCTAGTACTACTCTCGCCCAAGCACGCTTAACTTCGGAGTTCTGATGGGATCCGGTGCTTTAGTGCTGGTATGATCGCATCCGACATGTTATGCACTCATTTTCCTTTATGCTTGCCCCTCCCGCACCTTGTCTGCTCTATTTTGTACCATGCCCATCCCGCTTTTCCATCCCCACCACCGTTTCCCATCAGAAATAGCCGAGCACGAGTGCCCATAAAAAAATATCGTCGTAACTTCACTATGAATGTCGCCGCCAGACGCAAAAAAAAGGGATGCAACACGAGGACTTCCCAGGAGGTCACCCATCCTAGTACTACTCTCGCCCAAGCACGCTTAACTTCGGAGTTCTGATGGGATCCGGTGCTTTAGTGCTGGTATGATCGCATCCGACATGTTATGCACTCATTTTCCTTTATGCTTGCCCCTCCCGCACCTTGTCTGCTCTATTTTGTACCATGCCCATCCCGCTTTTCCATCCCCACCACCGTTTCCCATCAGAAATAGCCGAGCACGAGTGCCCATAAAAAAATATCGTCGTAACTTCACTATGAATGTCGCCGCCAGACGCAAAAAAAAGGGATGCAACACGAGGACTTCCCAGGAGGTCACCCATCCTAGTACTACTCTCGCCCAAGCACGCTTAACTTCGGAGTTCTGATGGGATCCGGTGCTTTAGTGCTGGTATGATCGCATCCGACATGTTATGCACTCATTTTCCTTTATGCTTGCCCCTCCCGCACCTTGTCTGCTCTATTTTGTACCATGCCCATCCCGCTTTTCCATCCCCACCACCGTTTCCCATCAGAAATAGCCGAGCACGAGTGCCCATAAAAAAATATCGTCGTAACTTCACTATGAATGTCGCCGCCAGACGCAAAAAAAAGGGATGCAACACGAGGACTTCCCAGGAGGTCACCCATCCTAGTACTACTCTCGCCCAAGCACGCTTAACTTCGGAGTTCTGATGGGATCCGGTGCTTTAGTGCTGGTATGATCGCATCCGACATGTTATGCACTCATTTTCCTTTATGCTTGCCCCTCCCGCACCTTGTCTGCTCTATTTTGTACCATGCCCATCCCGCTTTTCCATCCCCACCACCGTTTCCCATCAGAAATAGCCGAGCACGAGTGCCCATAAAAAAATATCGTCGTAACTTCACTATGAATGTCGCCGCCAGACGCAAAAAAAAGGGATGCAACACGAGGACTTCCCAGGAGGTCACCCATCCTAGTACTACTCTCGCCCAAGCACGCTTAACTTCGGAGTTCTGATGGGATCCGGTGCTTTAGTGCTGGTATGATCGCATCCGACATGTTATGCACTCATTTTCCTTTATGCTTGCCCCTCCCGCACCTTGTCTGCTCTATTTTGTACCATGCCCATCCCGCTTTTCCATCCCCACCACCGTTTCCCATCAGAAATAGCCGAGCACGAGTGCCCATAAAAAAATATCGTCGTAACTTCACTATGAATGTCGCCGCCAGACGCAAAAAAAAGGGATGCAACACGAGGACTTCCCAGGAGGTCACCCATCCTAGTACTACTCTCGCCCAAGCACGCTTAACTTCGGAGTTCTGATGGGATCCGGTGCTTTAGTGCTGGTATGATCGCATCCGACATGTTATGCACTCATTTTCCTTTATGCTTGCCCCTCCCGCACCTTGTCTGCTCTATTTTGTACCATGCCCATCCCGCTTTTCCATCCCCACCACCGTTTCCCATCAGAAATAGCCGAGCACGAGTGCCCATAAAAAAATATCGTCGTAACTTCACTATGAATGTCGCCGCCAGACGCAAAAAAAAGGGATGCAACACGAGGACTTCCCAGGAGGTCACCCATCCTAGTACTACTCTCGCCCAAGCACGCTTAACTTCGGAGTTCTGATGGGATCCGGTGCTTTAGTGCTGGTATGATCGCATCCGACATGTTATGCACTCATTTTCCTTTATGCTTGCCCCTCCCGCACCTTGTCTGCTCTATTTTGTACCATGCCCATCCCGCTTTTCCATCCCCACCACCGTTTCCCATCAGAAATAGCCGAGCACGAGTGCCCATAAAAAAATATCGTCGTAACTTCACTATGAATGTCGCCGCCAGACGCAAAAAAAAGGGATGCAACACGAGGACTTCCCAGGAGGTCACCCATCCTAGTACTACTCTCGCCCAAGCACGCTTAACTTCGGAGTTCTGATGGGATCCGGTGCTTTAGTGCTGGTATGATCGCATCCGACATGTTATGCACTCATTTTCCTTTATGCTTGCCCCTCCCGCACCTTGTCTGCTCTATTTTGTACCATGCCCATCCCGCTTTTCCATCCCCACCACCGTTTCCCATCAGAAATAGCCGAGCACGAGTGCCCATAAAAAAATATCGTCGTAACTTCACTATGAATGTCGCCGCCAGACGCAAAAAAAAAGGGATGCAACACGAGGACTTCCCAGGAGGTCACCCATCCTAGTACTACTCTCGCCCAAGCACGCTTAACTTCGGAGTTCTGATGGGATCCGGTGCTTTAGTGCTGGTATGATCGCATCCGACATGTTATGCACTCATTTTCCTTTATGCTTGCCCCTCCCGCACCTTGTCTGCTCTATTTTGTACCATGCCCATCCCGCTTTTCCATCCCCACCACCGTTTCCCATCAGAAATAGCCGAGCACGAGTGCCCATAAAAAAATATCGTCGTAACTTCACTATGAATGTCGCCGCCAGACGCAAAAAAAAGGGATGCAACACGAGGACTTCCCAGGAGGTCACCCATCCTAGTACTACTCTCGCCCAAGCACGCTTAACTTCGGAGTTCTGATGGGATCCGGTGCTTTAGTGCTGGTATGATCGCATCCGACATGTTATGCACTCATTTTCCTTTATGCTTGCCCCTCCCGCACCTTGTCTGCTCTATTTTGTACCATGCCCATCCCGCTTTTCCATCCCCACCACCGTTTCCCATCAGAAATAGCCGAGCACGAGTGCCCATAAAAAAATATCGTCGTAACTTCACTATGAATGTCGCCGCCAGACGCAAAAAAAAAGGGATGCAACACGAGGACTTCCCAGGAGGTCACCCATCCTAGTACTACTCTCGCCCAAGCACGCTTAACTTCGGAGTTCTGATGGGATCCGGTGCTTTAGTGCTGGTATGATCGCATCCGACATGTTATGCACTCATTTTCCTTTATGCTTGCCCCTCCCGCACCTTGTCTGCTCTATTTTGTACCATGCCCATCCCGCTTTTCCATCCCCACCACCGTTTCCCATCAGAAATAGCCGAGCACGAGTGCCCATAAAAAAATATCGTCGTAACTTCACTATGAATGTCGCCGCCAGACGCAAAAAAAAGGGATGCAACACGAGGACTTCCCAGGAGGTCACCCATCCTAGTACTACTCTCGCCCAAGCACGCTTAACTTCGGAGTTCTGATGGGATCCGGTGCTTTAGTGCTGGTATGATCGCATCCGACATGTTATGCACTCATTTTCCTTTATGCTTGCCCCTCCCGCACCTTGTCTGCTCTATTTTGTACCATGCCCATCCCGCTTTTCCATCCCCACCACCGTTTCCCATCAGAAATAGCCGAGCACGAGTGCCCATAAAAAAATATCGTCGTAACTTCACTATGAATGTCGCCGCCAGATGCAAAAAAAAGGGATGCAACACGAGGACTTCCCAGGAGGTCACCCATCCTAGTACTACTCTCGCCCAAGCACGCTTAACTTCGGAGTTCTGATGGGATCCGGTGCTTTAGTGCTGGTATGATCGCATCCGACATGTTATGCACTCATTTTCCTTTATGCTTGCCCCTCCCGCACCTTGTCTGCTCTATTTTGTACCATGCCCATCCCGCTTTTCCATCCCCACCACCGTTTCCCATCAGAAATAGCCGAGCACGAGTGCCCATAAAAAAATATCGTCGTAACTTCACTATGAATGTCGCCGCCAGACGCAAAAAAAAGGGATGCAACACGAGGACTTCCCAGGAGGTCACCCATCCTAGTACTACTCTCGCCCAAGCACGCTTAACTTCGGAGTTCTGATGGGATCCGGTGCTTTAGTGCTGGTATGATCGCATCCGACATGTTATGCACTCATTTTCCTTTATGCTTGCCCCTCCCGCACCTTGTCTGCTCTATTTTGTACCATGCCCATCCCGCTTTTCCATCCCCACCACCGTTTCCCATCAGAAATAGCCGAGCACGAGTGCCCATAAAAAAATATCGTCGTAACTTCACTATGAATGTCGCCGCCAGATGCAAAAAAAAGGGATGCAACACGAGGACTTCCCAGGAGGTCACCCATCCTAGTACTACTCTCGCCCAAGCACGCTTAACTTCGGAGTTCTGATGGGATCCGGTGCTTTAGTGCTGGTATGATCGCATCCGACATGTTATGCACTCATTTTCCTTTATGCTTGCCCCTCCCGCACCTTGTCTGCTCTATTTTGTACCATGCCCATCCCGCTTTTCCATCCCCACCACCGTTTCCCATCAGAAATAGCCGAGCACGAGTGCCCATAAAAAAATATCGTCGTAACTTCACTATGAATGTCGCCGCCAGACGCAAAAAAAAGGGATGCAACACGAGGACTTCCCAGGAGGTCACCCATCCTAGTACTACTCTCGCCCAAGCACGCTTAACTTCGGAGTTCTGATGGGATCCGGTGCTTTAGTGCTGGTATGATCGCATCCGACATGTTATGCACTCATTTTCCTTTATGCTTGCCCCTCCCGCACCTTGTCTGCTCTATTTTGTACCATGCCCATCCCGCTTTTCCATCCCCACCACCGTTTCCCATCAGAAATAGCCGAGCACGAGTGCCCATAAAAAAATATCGTCGTAACTTCACTATGAATGTCGCCGCCAGATGCAAAAAAAAGGGATGCAACACGAGGACTTCCCAGGAGGTCACCCATCCTAGTACTACTCTCGCCCAAGCACGCTTAACTTCGGAGTTCTGATGGGATCCGGTGCTTTAGTGCTGGTATGATCGCATCCGACATGTTATGCACTCATTTTCCTTTATGCTTGCCCCTCCCGCACCTTGTCTGCTCTATTTTGTACCATGCCCATCCCGCTTTTCCATCCCCACCACCGTTTCCCATCAGAAATAGCCGAGCACGAGTGCCCATAAAAAAATATCGTCGTAACTTCACTATGAATGTCGCCGCCAGACGCAAAAAAAAGGGATGCAACACGAGGACTTCCCAGGAGGTCACCCATCCTAGTACTACTCTCGCCCAAGCACGCTTAACTTCGGAGTTCTGATGGGATCCGGTGCTTTAGTGCTGGTATGATCGCATCCGACATGTTATGCACTCATTTTCCTTTATGCTTGCCCCTCCCGCACCTTGTCTGCTCTATTTTGTACCATGCCCATCCCGCTTTTCCATCCCCACCACCGTTTCCCATCAGAAATAGCCGAGCACGAGTGCCCATAAAAAAATATCGTCGTAACTTCACTATGAATGTCGCCGCCAGACGCAAAAAAAAGGGATGCAACACGAGGACTTCCCAGGAGGTCACCCATCCTAGTACTACTCTCGCCCAAGCACGCTTAACTTCGGAGTTCTGATGGGATCCGGTGCTTTAGTGCTGGTATGATCGCATCCGACATGTTATGCACTCATTTTCCTTTATGCTTGCCCCTCCCGCACCTTGTCTGCTCTATTTTGTACCATGCCCATCCCGCTTTTCCATCCCCACCACCGTTTCCCATCAGAAATAGCCGAGCACGAGTGCCCATAAAAAAATATCGTCGTAACTTCACTATGAATGTCGCCGCCAGACGCAAAAAAAAGGGATGCAACACGAGGACTTCCCAGGAGGTCACCCATCCTAGTACTACTCTCGCCCAAGCACGCTTAACTTCGGAGTTCTGATGGGATCCGGTGCTTTAGTGCTGGTATGATCGCATCCGACATGTTATGCACTCATTTTCCTTTATGCTTGCCCCTCCCGCACCTTGTCTGCTCTATTTTGTACCATGCCCATCCCGCTTTTCCATCCCCACCACCGTTTCCCATCAGAAATAGCCGAGCACGAGTGCCCATAAAAAAATATCGTCGTAACTTCACTATGAATGTCGCCGCCAGACGCAAAAAAAAGGGATGCAACACGAGGACTTCCCAGGAGGTCACCCATCCTAGTACTACTCTCGCCCAAGCACGCTTAACTTCGGAGTTCTGATGGGATCCGGTGCTTTAGTGCTGGTATGATCGCATCCGACATGTTATGCACTCATTTTCCTTTATGCTTGCCCCTCCCGCACCTTGTCTGCTCTATTTTGTACCATGCCCATCCCGCTTTTCCATCCCCACCACCGTTTCCCATCAGAAATAGCCGAGCACGAGTGCCCATAAAAAAATATCGTCGTAACTTCACTATGAATGTCGCCGCCAGACGCAAAAAAAAGGGATGCAACACGAGGACTTCCCAGGAGGTCACCCATCCTAGTACTACTCTCGCCCAAGCACGCTTAACTTCGGAGTTCTGATGGGATCCGGTGCTTTAGTGCTGGTATGATCGCATCCGACATGTTATGCACTCATTTTCCTTTATGCTTGCCCCTCCCGCACCTTGTCTGCTCTATTTTGTACCATGCCCATCCCGCTTTTCCATCCCCACCACCGTTTCCCATCAGAAATAGCCGAGCACGAGTGCCCATAAAAAAATATCGTCGTAACTTCACTATGAATGTCGCCGCCAGACGCAAAAAAAAGGGATGCAACACGAGGACTTCCCAGGAGGTCACCCATCCTAGTACTACTCTCGCCCAAGCACGCTTAACTTCGGAGTTCTGATGGGATCCGGTGCTTTAGTGCTGGTATGATCGCATCCGACATGTTATGCACTCATTTTCCTTTATGCTTGCCCCTCCCGCACCTTGTCTGCTCTATTTTGTACCATGCCCATCCCGCTTTTCCATCCCCACCACCGTTTCCCATCAGAAATAGCCGAGCACGAGTGCCCATAAAAAAATATCGTCGTAACTTCACTATGAATGTCGCCGCCAGACGCAAAAAAAAGGGATGCAACACGAGGACTTCCCAGGAGGTCACCCATCCTAGTACTACTCTCGCCCAAGCACGCTTAACTTCGGAGTTCTGATGGGATCCGGTGCTTTAGTGCTGGTATGATCGCATCCGACATGTTATGCACTCATTTTCCTTTATGCTTGCCCCTCCCGCACCTTGTCTGCTCTATTTTGTACCATGCCCATCCCGCTTTTCCATCCCCACCACCGTTTCCCATCAGAAATAGCCGAGCACGAGTGCCCATAAAAAAATATCGTCGTAACTTCACTATGAATGTCGCCGCCAGACGCAAAAAAAAGGGATGCAACACGAGGACTTCCCAGGAGGTCACCCATCCTAGTACTACTCTCGCCCAAGCACGCTTAACTTCGGAGTTCTGATGGGATCCGGTGCTTTAGTGCTGGTATGATCGCATCCGACATGTTATGCACTCATTTTCCTTTATGCTTGCCCCTCCCGCACCTTGTCTGCTCTATTTTGTACCATGCCCATCCCGCTTTTCCATCCCCACCACCGTTTCCCATCAGAAATAGCCGAGCACGAGTGCCCATAAAAAAATATCGTCGTAACTTCACTATGAATGTCGCCGCCAGACGCAAAAAAAAGGGATGCAACACGAGGACTTCCCAGGAGGTCACCCATCCTAGTACTACTCTCGCCCAAGCACGCTTAACTTCGGAGTTCTGATGGGATCCGGTGCTTTAGTGCTGGTATGATCGCATCCGACATGTTATGCACTCATTTTCCTTTATGCTTGCCCCTCCCGCACCTTGTCTGCTCTATTTTGTACCATGCCCATCCCGCTTTTCCATCCCCACCACCGTTTCCCATCAGAAATAGCCGAGCACGAGTGCCCATAAAAAAATATCGTCGTAACTTCACTATGAATGTCGCCGCCAGACGCAAAAAAAAAGGGATGCAACACGAGGACTTCCCAGGAGGTCACCCATCCTAGTACTACTCTCGCCCAAGCACGCTTAACTTCGGAGTTCTGATGGGATCCGGTGCTTTAGTGCTGGTATGATCGCATCCGACATGTTATGCACTCATTTTCCTTTATGCTTGCCCCTCCCGCACCTTGTCTGCTCTATTTTGTACCATGCCCATCCCGCTTTTCCATCCCCACCACCGTTTCCCATCAGAAATAGCCGAGCACGAGTGCCCATAAAAAAATATCGTCGTAACTTCACTATGAATGTCGCCGCCAGACGCAAAAAAAAGGGATGCAACACGAGGACTTCCCAGGAGGTCACCCATCCTAGTACTACTCTCGCCCAAGCACGCTTAACTTCGGAGTTCTGATGGGATCCGGTGCTTTAGTGCTGGTATGATCGCATCCGACATGTTATGCACTCATTTTCCTTTATGCTTGCCCCTCCCGCACCTTGTCTGCTCTATTTTGTACCATGCCCATCCCGCTTTTCCATCCCCACCACCGTTTCCCATCAGAAATAGCCGAGCACGAGTGCCCATAAAAAAATATCGTCGTAACTTCACTATGAATGTCGCCGCCAGACGCAAAAAAAAGGGATGCAACACGAGGACTTCCCAGGAGGTCACCCATCCTAGTACTACTCTCGCCCAAGCACGCTTAACTTCGGAGTTCTGATGGGATCCGGTGCTTTAGTGCTGGTATGATCGCATCCGACATGTTATGCACTCATTTTCCTTTATGCTTGCCCCTCCCGCACCTTGTCTGCTCTATTTTGTACCATGCCCATCCCGCTTTTCCATCCCCACCACCGTTTCCCATCAGAAATAGCCGAGCACGAGTGCCCATAAAAAAATATCGTCGTAACTTCACTATGAATGTCGCCGCCAGCAAAAAAAAGGGATGCAACACGAGGACTTCCCAGGAGGTCACCCATCCTAGTACTACTCTCGCCCAAGCACGCTTAACTTCGGAGTTCTGATGGGATCCGGTGCTTTAGTGCTGGTATGATCGCATCCGACATGTTATGCACTCATTTTCCTTTATGCTTGCCCCTCCCGCACCTTGTCTGCTCTATTTTGTACCATGCCCATCCCGCTTTTCCATCCCCACCACCGTTTCCCATCAGAAATAGCCGAGCACGAGTGCCCATAAAAAAATATCGTCGTAACTTCACTATGAATGTCGCCGCCAGACGCAAAAAAAAGGGATGCAACACGAGGACTTCCCAGGAGGTCACCCATCCTAGTACTACTCTCGCCCAAGCACGCTTAACTTCGGAGTTCTGATGGGATCCGGTGCTTTAGTGCTGGTATGATCGCATCCGACATGTTATGCACTCATTTTCCTTTATGCTTGCCCCTCCCGCACCTTGTCTGCTCTATTTTGTACCATGCCCATCCCGCTTTTCCATCCCCACCACCGTTTCCCATCAGAAATAGCCGAGCACGAGTGCCCATAAAAAAATATCGTCGTAACTTCACTATGAATGTCGCCGCCAGACGCAAAAAAAAAGGGATGCAACACGAGGACTTCCCAGGAGGTCACCCATCCTAGTACTACTCTCGCCCAAGCACGCTTAACTTCGGAGTTCTGATGGGATCCGGTGCTTTAGTGCTGGTATGATCGCATCCGACATGTTATGCACTCATTTTCCTTTATGCTTGCCCCTCCCGCACCTTGTCTGCTCTATTTTGTACCATGCCCATCCCGCTTTTCCATCCCCACCACCGTTTCCCATCAGAAATAGCCGAGCACGAGTGCCCATAAAAAAATATCGTCGTAACTTCACTATGAATGTCGCCGCCAGACGCAAAAAAAAGGGATGCAACACGAGGACTTCCCAGGAGGTCACCCATCCTAGTACTACTCTCGCCCAAGCACGCTTAACTTCGGAGTTCTGATGGGATCCGGTGCTTTAGTGCTGGTATGATCGCATCCGACATGTTATGCACTCATTTTCCTTTATGCTTGCCCCTCCCGCACCTTGTCTGCTCTATTTTGTACCATGCCCATCCCGCTTTTCCATCCCCACCACCGTTTCCCATCAGAAATAGCCGAGCACGAGTGCCCATAAAAAAATATCGTCGTAACTTCACTATGAATGTCGCCGCCAGACGCAAAAAAAAGGGATGCAACACGAGGACTTCCCAGGAGGTCACCCATCCTAGTACTACTCTCGCCCAAGCACGCTTAACTTCGGAGTTCTGATGGGATCCGGTGCTTTAGTGCTGGTATGATCGCATCCGACATGTTATGCACTCATTTTCCTTTATGCTTGCCCCTCCCGCACCTTGTCTGCTCTATTTTGTACCATGCCCATCCCGCTTTTCCATCCCCACCACCGTTTCCCATCAGAAATAGCCGAGCACGAGTGCCCATAAAAAAATATCGTCGTAACTTCACTATGAATGTCGCCGCCAGACGCAAAAAAAAGGGATGCAACACGAGGACTTCCCAGGAGGTCACCCATCCTAGTACTACTCTCGCCCAAGCACGCTTAACTTCGGAGTTCTGATGGGATCCGGTGCTTTAGTGCTGGTATGATCGCATCCGACATGTTATGCACTCATTTTCCTTTATGCTTGCCCCTCCCGCACCTTGTCTGCTCTATTTTGTACCATGCCCATCCCGCTTTTCCATCCCCACCACCGTTTCCCATCAGAAATAGCCGAGCACGAGTGCCCATAAAAAAATATCGTCGTAACTTCACTATGAATGTCGCCGCCAGACGCAAAAAAAAGGGATGCAACACGAGGACTTCCCAGGAGGTCACCCATCCTAGTACTACTCTCGCCCAAGCACGCTTAACTTCGGAGTTCTGATGGGATCCGGTGCTTTAGTGCTGGTATGATCGCATCCGACATGTTATGCACTCATTTTCCTTTATGCTTGCCCCTCCCGCACCTTGTCTGCTCTATTTTGTACCATGCCCATCCCGCTTTTCCATCCCCACCACCGTTTCCCATCAGAAATAGCCGAGCACGAGTGCCCATAAAAAAATATCGTCGTAACTTCACTATGAATGTCGCCGCCAGACGCAAAAAAAAGGGATGCAACACGAGGACTTCCCAGGAGGTCACCCATCCTAGTACTACTCTCGCCCAAGCACGCTTAACTTCGGAGTTCTGATGGGATCCGGTGCTTTAGTGCTGGTATGATCGCATCCGACATGTTATGCACTCATTTTCCTTTATGCTTGCCCCTCCCGCACCTTGTCTGCTCTATTTTGTACCATGCCCATCCCGCTTTTCCATCCCCACCACCGTTTCCCATCAGAAATAGCCGAGCACGAGTGCCCATAAAAAAATATCGTCGTAACTTCACTATGAATGTCGCCGCCAGACGCAAAAAAAAGGGATGCAACACGAGGACTTCCCAGGAGGTCACCCATCCTAGTACTACTCTCGCCCAAGCACGCTTAACTTCGGAGTTCTGATGGGATCCGGTGCTTTAGTGCTGGTATGATCGCATCCGACATGTTATGCACTCATTTTCCTTTATGCTTGCCCCTCCCGCACCTTGTCTGCTCTATTTTGTACCATGCCCATCCCGCTTTTCCATCCCCACCACCGTTTCCCATCAGAAATAGCCGAGCACGAGTGCCCATAAAAAAATATCGTCGTAACTTCACTATGAATGTCGCCGCCAGACGCAAAAAAAAGGGATGCAACACGAGGACTTCCCAGGAGGTCACCCATCCTAGTACTACTCTCGCCCAAGCACGCTTAACTTCGGAGTTCTGATGGGATCCGGTGCTTTAGTGCTGGTATGATCGCATCCGACATGTTATGCACTCATTTTCCTTTATGCTTGCCCCTCCCGCACCTTGTCTGCTCTATTTTGTACCATGCCCATCCCGCTTTTCCATCCCCACCACCGTTTCCCATCAGAAATAGCCGAGCACGAGTGCCCATAAAAAAATATCGTCGTAACTTCACTATGAATGTCGCCGCCAGATGCAAAAAAAAGGGATGCAACACGAGGACTTCCCAGGAGGTCACCCATCCTAGTACTACTCTCGCCCAAGCACGCTTAACTTCGGAGTTCTGATGGGATCCGGTGCTTTAGTGCTGGTATGATCGCATCCGACATGTTATGCACTCATTTTCCTTTATGCTTGCCCCTCCCGCACCTTGTCTGCTCTATTTTGTACCATGCCCATCCCGCTTTTCCATCCCCACCACCGTTTCCCATCAGAAATAGCCGAGCACGAGTGCCCATAAAAAAATATCGTCGTAACTTCACTATGAATGTCGCCGCCAGACGCAAAAAAAAGGGATGCAACACGAGGACTTCCCAGGAGGTCACCCATCCTAGTACTACTCTCGCCCAAGCACGCTTAACTTCGGAGTTCTGATGGGATCCGGTGCTTTAGTGCTGGTATGATCGCATCCGACATGTTATGCACTCATTTTCCTTTATGCTTGCCCCTCCCGCACCTTGTCTGCTCTATTTTGTACCATGCCCATCCCGCTTTTCCATCCCCACCACCGTTTCCCATCAGAAATAGCCGAGCACGAGTGCCCATAAAAAAATATCGTCGTAACTTCACTATGAATGTCGCCGCCAGACGCAAAAAAAAGGGATGCAACACGAGGACTTCCCAGGAGGTCACCCATCCTAGTACTACTCTCGCCCAAGCACGCTTAACTTCGGAGTTCTGATGGGATCCGGTGCTTTAGTGCTGGTATGATCGCATCCGACATGTTATGCACTCATTTTCCTTTATGCTTGCCCCTCCCGCACCTTGTCTGCTCTATTTTGTACCATGCCCATCCCGCTTTTCCATCCCCACCACCGTTTCCCATCAGAAATAGCCGAGCACGAGTGCCCATAAAAAAATATCGTCGTAACTTCACTATGAATGTCGCCGCCAGACGCAAAAAAAAGGGATGCAACACGAGGACTTCCCAGGAGGTCACCCATCCTAGTACTACTCTCGCCCAAGCACGCTTAACTTCGGAGTTCTGATGGGATCCGGTGCTTTAGTGCTGGTATGATCGCATCCGACATGTTATGCACTCATTTTCCTTTATGCTTGCCCCTCCCGCACCTTGTCTGCTCTATTTTGTACCATGCCCATCCCGCTTTTCCATCCCCACCACCGTTTCCCATCAGAAATAGCCGAGCACGAGTGCCCATAAAAAAATATCGTCGTAACTTCACTATGAATGTCGCCGCCAGCAAAAAAAAAGGGATGCAACACGAGGACTTCCCAGGAGGTCACCCATCCTAGTACTACTCTCGCCCAAGCACGCTTAACTTCGGAGTTCTGATGGGATCCGGTGCTTTAGTGCTGGTATGATCGCATCCGACATGTTATGCACTCATTTTTTTGCCCCTCCCGCACCTTGTCTGCTCTATTTTGTACCATGCCCATCCCGCTTTTCCATCCCCACCACCGTTTCCCATCAGAAATAGCCGAGCACGAGTGCCCATAAAAAAATATCGTCGTAACTTCACTATGAATGTCGCCGCCAGATGCAAAAAAAAGGGATGCAACACGAGGACTTCCCAGGAGGTCCCATCCTAGTACTACTCTCGCCCAAGCACGCTTAACTTCGGAGTTCTGATGGGATCCGGTGCTTTAGTGCTGGTATGATCGCATCCGACATGTTATGCACTCATTTTCCTTTATGCTTGCCCCTCCCGCACCTTGTCTGCTCTATTTTGTACCATGCCCATCCCGCTTTTCCATCCCCACCACCGTTTCCCATCAGAAATAGCCGAGCACGAGTGCCCATAAAAAAATATCGTCGTAACTTCACTATGAATGTCGCCGCCAGACGCAAAAAAAAGGGATGCAACACGAGGACTTCCCAGGAGGTCACCCATCCTAGTACTACTCTCGCCCAAGCACGCTTAACTTCGGAGTTCTGATGGGATCCGGTGCTTTAGTGCTGGTATGATCGCATCCGACATGTTATGCACTCATTTTCCTTTATGCTTGCCCCTCCCGCACCTTGTCTGCTCTATTTTGTACCATGCCCATCCCGCTTTTCCATCCCCACCACCGTTTCCCATCAGAAATAGCCGAGCACGAGTGCCCATAAAAAAATATCGTCGTAACTTCACTATGAATGTCGCCGCCAGACGCAAAAAAAAGGGATGCAACACGAGGACTTCCCAGGAGGTCACCCATCCTAGTACTACTCTCGCCCAAGCACGCTTAACTTCGGAGTTCTGATGGGATCCGGTGCTTTAGTGCTGGTATGATCGCATCCGACATGTTATGCACTCATTTTCCTTTATGCTTGCCCCTCCCGCACCTTGTCTGCTCTATTTTGTACCATGCCCATCCCGCTTTTCCATCCCCACCACCGTTTCCCATCAGAAATAGCCGAGCACGAGTGCCCATAAAAAAATATCGTCGTAACTTCACTATGAATGTCGCCGCCAGATGCAAAAAAAAGGGATGCAACACGAGGACTTCCCAGGAGGTCACCCATCCTAGTACTACTCTCGCCCAAGCACGCTTAACTTCGGAGTTCTGATGGGATCCGGTGCTTTAGTGCTGGTATGATCGCATCCGACATGTTATGCACTCATTTTCCTTTATGCTTGCCCCTCCCGCACCTTGTCTGCTCTATTTTGTACCATGCCCATCCCGCTTTTCCATCCCCACCACCGTTTCCCATCAGAAATAGCCGAGCACGAGTGCCCATAAAAAAATATCGTCGTAACTTCACTATGAATGTCGCCGCCAGACGCAAAAAAAAGGGATGCAACACGAGGACTTCCCAGGAGGTCACCCATCCTAGTACTACTCTCGCCCAAGCACGCTTAACTTCGGAGTTCTGATGGGATCCGGTGCTTTAGTGCTGGTATGATCGCATCCGACATGTTATGCACTCATTTTCCTTTATGCTTGCCCCTCCCGCACCTTGTCTGCTCTATTTTGTACCATGCCCATCCCGCTTTTCCATCCCCACCACCGTTTCCCATCAGAAATAGCCGAGCACGAGTGCCCATAAAAAAATATCGTCGTAACTTCACTATGAATGTCGCCGCCAGATGCAAAAAAAAGGGATGCAACACGAGGACTTCCCAGGAGGTCACCCATCCTAGTACTACTCTCGCCCAAGCACGCTTAACTTCGGAGTTCTGATGGGATCCGGTGCTTTAGTGCTGGTATGATCGCATCCGACATGTTATGCACTCATTTTCCTTTATGCTTGCCCCTCCCGCACCTTGTCTGCTCTATTTTGTACCATGCCCATCCCGCTTTTCCATCCCCACCACCGTTTCCCATCAGAAATAGCCGAGCACGAGTGCCCATAAAAAAATATCGTCGTAACTTCACTATGAATGTCGCCGCCAGACGCAAAAAAAAGGGATGCAACACGAGGACTTCCCAGGAGGTCACCCATCCTAGTACTACTCTCGCCCAAGCACGCTTAACTTCGGAGTTCTGATGGGATCCGGTGCTTTAGTGCTGGTATGATCGCATCCGACATGTTATGCACTCATTTTCCTTTATGCTTGCCCCTCCCGCACCTTGTCTGCTCTATTTTGTACCATGCCCATCCCGCTTTTCCATCCCCACCACCGTTTCCCATCAGAAATAGCCGAGCACGAGTGCCCATAAAAAAATATCGTCGTAACTTCACTATGAATGTCGCCGCCAGACGCAAAAAAAAGGGATGCAACACGAGGACTTCCCAGGAGGTCACCCATCCTAGTACTACTCTCGCCCAAGCACGCTTAACTTCGGAGTTCTGATGGGATCCGGTGCTTTAGTGCTGGTATGATCGCATCCGACATGTTATGCACTCATTTTCCTTTATGCTTGCCCCTCCCGCACCTTGTCTGCTCTATTTTGTACCATGCCCATCCCGCTTTTCCATCCCCACCACCGTTTCCCATCAGAAATAGCCGAGCACGAGTGCCCATAAAAAAATATCGTCGTAACTTCACTATGAATGTCGCCGCCAGACGCAAAAAAAAGGGATGCAACACGAGGACTTCCCAGGAGGTCACCCATCCTAGTACTACTCTCGCCCAAGCACGCTTAACTTCGGAGTTCTGATGGGATCCGGTGCTTTAGTGCTGGTATGATCGCATCCGACATGTTATGCACTCATTTTCCTTTATGCTTGCCCCTCCCGCACCTTGTCTGCTCTATTTTGTACCATGCCCATCCCGCTTTTCCATCCCCACCACCGTTTCCCATCAGAAATAGCCGAGCACGAGTGCCCATAAAAAAATATCGTCGTAACTTCACTATGAATGTCGCCGCCAGACGCAAAAAAAAGGGATGCAACACGAGGACTTCCCAGGAGGTCACCCATCCTAGTACTACTCTCGCCCAAGCACGCTTAACTTCGGAGTTCTGATGGGATCCGGTGCTTTAGTGCTGGTATGATCGCATCCGACATGTTATGCACTCATTTTCCTTTATGCTTGCCCCTCCCGCACCTTGTCTGCTCTATTTTGTACCATGCCCATCCCGCTTTTCCATCCCCACCACCGTTTCCCATCAGAAATAGCCGAGCACGAGTGCCCATAAAAAAATATCGTCGTAACTTCACTATGAATGTCGCCGCCAGATGCAAAAAAAAGGGATGCAACACGAGGACTTCCCAGGAGGTCACCCATCCTAGTACTACTCTCGCCCAAGCACGCTTAACTTCGGAGTTCTGATGGGATCCGGTGCTTTAGTGCTGGTATGATCGCATCCGACATGTTATGCACTCATTTTCCTTTATGCTTGCCCCTCCCGCACCTTGTCTGCTCTATTTTGTACCATGCCCATCCCGCTTTTCCATCCCCACCACCGTTTCCCATCAGAAATAGCCGAGCACGAGTGCCCATAAAAAAATATCGTCGTAACTTCACTATGAATGTCGCCGCCAGACGCAAAAAAAAGGGATGCAACACGAGGACTTCCCAGGAGGTCACCCATCCTAGTACTACTCTCGCCCAAGCACGCTTAACTTCGGAGTTCTGATGGGATCCGGTGCTTTAGTGCTGGTATGATCGCATCCGACATGTTATGCACTCATTTTCCTTTATGCTTGCCCCTCCCGCACCTTGTCTGCTCTATTTTGTACCATGCCCATCCCGCTTTTCCATCCCCACCACCGTTTCCCATCAGAAATAGCCGAGCACGAGTGCCCATAAAAAAATATCGTCGTAACTTCACTATGAATGTCGCCGCCAGACGCAAAAAAAAGGGATGCAACACGAGGACTTCCCAGGAGGTCACCCATCCTAGTACTACTCTCGCCCAAGCACGCTTAACTTCGGAGTTCTGATGGGATCCGGTGCTTTAGTGCTGGTATGATCGCATCCGACATGTTATGCACTCATTTTCCTTTATGCTTGCCCCTCCCGCACCTTGTCTGCTCTATTTTGTACCATGCCCATCCCGCTTTTCCATCCCCACCACCGTTTCCCATCAGAAATAGCCGAGCACGAGTGCCCATAAAAAAATATCGTCGTAACTTCACTATGAATGTCGCCGCCAGACGCAAAAAAAAGGGATGCAACACGAGGACTTCCCAGGAGGTCACCCATCCTAGTACTACTCTCGCCCAAGCACGCTTAACTTCGGAGTTCTGATGGGATCCGGTGCTTTAGTGCTGGTATGATCGCATCCGACATGTTATGCACTCATTTTCCTTTATGCTTGCCCCTCCCGCACCTTGTCTGCTCTATTTTGTACCATGCCCATCCCGCTTTTCCATCCCCACCACCGTTTCCCATCAGAAATAGCCGAGCACGAGTGCCCATAAAAAAATATCGTCGTAACTTCACTATGAATGTCGCCGCCAGACGCAAAAAAAAGGGATGCAACACGAGGACTTCCCAGGAGGTCACCCATCCTAGTACTACTCTCGCCCAAGCACGCTTAACTTCGGAGTTCTGATGGGATCCGGTGCTTTAGTGCTGGTATGATCGCATCCGACATGTTATGCACTCATTTTCCTTTATGCTTGCCCCTCCCGCACCTTGTCTGCTCTATTTTGTACCATGCCCATCCCGCTTTTCCATCCCCACCACCGTTTCCCATCAGAAATAGCCGAGCACGAGTGCCCATAAAAAAATATCGTCGTAACTTCACTATGAATGTCGCCGCCAGACGCAAAAAAAAGGGATGCAACACGAGGACTTCCCAGGAGGTCACCCATCCTAGTACTACTCTCGCCCAAGCACGCTTAACTTCGGAGTTCTGATGGGATCCGGTGCTTTAGTGCTGGTATGATCGCATCCGACATGTTATGCACTCATTTTCCTTTATGCTTGCCCCTCCCGCACCTTGTCTGCTCTATTTTGTACCATGCCCATCCCGCTTTTCCATCCCCACCACCGTTTCCCATCAGAAATAGCCGAGCACGAGTGCCCATAAAAAAATATCGTCGTAACTTCACTATGAATGTCGCCGCCAGACGCAAAAAAAAGGGATGCAACACGAGGACTTCCCAGGAGGTCACCCATCCTAGTACTACTCTCGCCCAAGCACGCTTAACTTCGGAGTTCTGATGGGATCCGGTGCTTTAGTGCTGGTATGATCGCATCCGACATGTTATGCACTCATTTTCCTTTATGCTTGCCCCTCCCGCACCTTGTCTGCTCTATTTTGTACCATGCCCATCCCGCTTTTCCATCCCCACCACCGTTTCCCATCAGAAATAGCCGAGCACGAGTGCCCATAAAAAAATATCGTCGTAACTTCACTATGAATGTCGCCGCCAGACGCAAAAAAAAGGGATGCAACACGAGGACTTCCCAGGAGGTCACCCATCCTAGTACTACTCTCGCCCAAGCACGCTTAACTTCGGAGTTCTGATGGGATCCGGTGCTTTAGTGCTGGTATGATCGCATCCGACATGTTATGCACTCATTTTCCTTTATGCTTGCCCCTCCCGCACCTTGTCTGCTCTATTTTGTACCATGCCCATCCCGCTTTTCCATCCCCACCACCGTTTCCCATCAGAAATAGCCGAGCACGAGTGCCCATAAAAAAATATCGTCGTAACTTCACTATGAATGTCGCCGCCAGACGCAAAAAAAAGGGATGCAACACGAGGACTTCCCAGGAGGTCACCCATCCTAGTACTACTCTCGCCCAAGCACGCTTAACTTCGGAGTTCTGATGGGATCCGGTGCTTTAGTGCTGGTATGATCGCATCCGACATGTTATGCACTCATTTTCCTTTATGCTTGCCCCTCCCGCACCTTGTCTGCTCTATTTTGTACCATGCCCATCCCGCTTTTCCATCCCCACCACCGTTTCCCATCAGAAATAGCCGAGCACGAGTGCCCATAAAAAAATATCGTCGTAACTTCACTATGAATGTCGCCGCCAGACGCAAAAAAAAGGGATGCAACACGAGGACTTCCCAGGAGGTCACCCATCCTAGTACTACTCTCGCCCAAGCACGCTTAACTTCGGAGTTCTGATGGGATCCGGTGCTTTAGTGCTGGTATGATCGCATCCGACATGTTATGCACTCATTTTCCTTTATGCTTGCCCCTCCCGCACCTTGTCTGCTCTATTTTGTACCATGCCCATCCCGCTTTTCCATCCCCACCACCGTTTCCCATCAGAAATAGCCGAGCACGAGTGCCCATAAAAAAATATCGTCGTAACTTCACTATGAATGTCGCCGCCAGACGCAAAAAAAAGGGATGCAACACGAGGACTTCCCAGGAGGTCACCCATCCTAGTACTACTCTCGCCCAAGCACGCTTAACTTCGGAGTTCTGATGGGATCCGGTGCTTTAGTGCTGGTATGATCGCATCCGACATGTTATGCACTCATTTTCCTTTATGCTTGCCCCTCCCGCACCTTGTCTGCTCTATTTTGTACCATGCCCATCCCGCTTTTCCATCCCCACCACCGTTTCCCATCAGAAATAGCCGAGCACGAGTGCCCATAAAAAAATATCGTCGTAACTTCACTATGAATGTCGCCGCCAGACGCAAAAAAAAGGGATGCAACACGAGGACTTCCCAGGAGGTCACCCATCCTAGTACTACTCTCGCCCAAGCACGCTTAACTTCGGAGTTCTGATGGGATCCGGTGCTTTAGTGCTGGTATGATCGCATCCGACATGTTATGCACTCATTTTCCTTTATGCTTGCCCCTCCCGCACCTTGTCTGCTCTATTTTGTACCATGCCCATCCCGCTTTTCCATCCCCACCACCGTTTCCCATCAGAAATAGCCGAGCACGAGTGCCCATAAAAAAATATCGTCGTAACTTCACTATGAATGTCGCCGCCAGATGCAAAAAAAAGGGATGCAACACGAGGACTTCCCAGGAGGTCACCCATCCTAGTACTACTCTCGCCCAAGCACGCTTAACTTCGGAGTTCTGATGGGATCCGGTGCTTTAGTGCTGGTATGATCGCATCCGACATGTTATGCACTCATTTTCCTTTATGCTTGCCCCTCCCGCACCTTGTCTGCTCTATTTTGTACCATGCCCATCCCGCTTTTCCATCCCCACCACCGTTTCCCATCAGAAATAGCCGAGCACGAGTGCCCATAAAAAAATATCGTCGTAACTTCACTATGAATGTCGCCGCCAGACGCAAAAAAAAGGGATGCAACACGAGGACTTCCCAGGAGGTCACCCATCCTAGTACTACTCTCGCCCAAGCACGCTTAACTTCGGAGTTCTGATGGGATCCGGTGCTTTAGTGCTGGTATGATCGCATCCGACATGTTATGCACTCATTTTCCTTTATGCTTGCCCCTCCCGCACCTTGTCTGCTCTATTTTGTACCATGCCCATCCCGCTTTTCCATCCCCACCACCGTTTCCCATCAGAAATAGCCGAGCACGAGTGCCCATAAAAAAATATCGTCGTAACTTCACTATGAATGTCGCCGCCAGACGCAAAAAAAAGGGATGCAACACGAGGACTTCCCAGGAGGTCACCCATCCTAGTACTACTCTCGCCCAAGCACGCTTAACTTCGGAGTTCTGATGGGATCCGGTGCTTTAGTGCTGGTATGATCGCATCCGACATGTTATGCACTCATTTTCCTTTATGCTTGCCCCTCCCGCACCTTGTCTGCTCTATTTTGTACCATGCCCATCCCGCTTTTCCATCCCCACCACCGTTTCCCATCAGAAATAGCCGAGCACGAGTGCCCATAAAAAAATATCGTCGTAACTTCACTATGAATGTCGCCGCCAGACGCAAAAAAAAGGGATGCAACACGAGGACTTCCCAGGAGGTCACCCATCCTAGTACTACTCTCGCCCAAGCACGCTTAACTTCGGAGTTCTGATGGGATCCGGTGCTTTAGTGCTGGTATGATCGCATCCGACATGTTATGCACTCATTTTCCTTTATGCTTGCCCCTCCCGCACCTTGTCTGCTCTATTTTGTACCATGCCCATCCCGCTTTTCCATCCCCACCACCGTTTCCCATCAGAAATAGCCGAGCACGAGTGCCCATAAAAAAATATCGTCGTAACTTCACTATGAATGTCGCCGCCAGACGCAAAAAAAAGGGATGCAACACGAGGACTTCCCAGGAGGTCACCCATCCTAGTACTACTCTCGCCCAAGCACGCTTAACTTCGGAGTTCTGATGGGATCCGGTGCTTTAGTGCTGGTATGATCGCATCCGACATGTTATGCACTCATTTTCCTTTATGCTTGCCCCTCCCGCACCTTGTCTGCTCTATTTTGTACCATGCCCATCCCGCTTTTCCATCCCCACCACCGTTTCCCATCAGAAATAGCCGAGCACGAGTGCCCATAAAAAAATATCGTCGTAACTTCACTATGAATGTCGCCGCCAGACGCAAAAAAAAGGGATGCAACACGAGGACTTCCCAGGAGGTCACCCATCCTAGTACTACTCTCGCCCAAGCACGCTTAACTTCGGAGTTCTGATGGGATCCGGTGCTTTAGTGCTGGTATGATCGCATCCGACATGTTATGCACTCATTTTCCTTTATGCTTGCCCCTCCCGCACCTTGTCTGCTCTATTTTGTACCATGCCCATCCCGCTTTTCCATCCCCACCACCGTTTCCCATCAGAAATAGCCGAGCACGAGTGCCCATAAAAAAATATCGTCGTAACTTCACTATGAATGTCGCCGCCAGACGCAAAAAAAAAGGGATGCAACACGAGGACTTCCCAGGAGGTCACCCATCCTAGTACTACTCTCGCCCAAGCACGCTTAACTTCGGAGTTCTGATGGGATCCGGTGCTTTAGTGCTGGTATGATCGCATCCGACATGTTATGCACTCATTTTCCTTTATGCTTGCCCCTCCCGCACCTTGTCTGCTCTATTTTGTACCATGCCCATCCCGCTTTTCCATCCCCACCACCGTTTCCCATCAGAAATAGCCGAGCACGAGTGCCCATAAAAAAATATCGTCGTAACTTCACTATGAATGTCGCCGCCAGACGCAAAAAAAAGGGATGCAACACGAGGACTTCCCAGGAGGTCACCCATCCTAGTACTACTCTCGCCCAAGCACGCTTAACTTCGGAGTTCTGATGGGATCCGGTGCTTTAGTGCTGGTATGATCGCATCCGACATGTTATGCACTCATTTTCCTTTATGCTTGCCCCTCCCGCACCTTGTCTGCTCTATTTTGTACCATGCCCATCCCGCTTTTCCATCCCCACCACCGTTTCCCATCAGAAATAGCCGAGCACGAGTGCCCATAAAAAAATATCGTCGTAACTTCACTATGAATGTCGCCGCCAGACGCAAAAAAAAGGGATGCAACACGAGGACTTCCCAGGAGGTCACCCATCCTAGTACTACTCTCGCCCAAGCACGCTTAACTTCGGAGTTCTGATGGGATCCGGTGCTTTAGTGCTGGTATGATCGCATCCGACATGTTATGCACTCATTTTCCTTTATGCTTGCCCCTCCCGCACCTTGTCTGCTCTATTTTGTACCATGCCCATCCCGCTTTTCCATCCCCACCACCGTTTCCCATCAGAAATAGCCGAGCACGAGTGCCCATAAAAAAATATCGTCGTAACTTCACTATGAATGTCGCCGCCAGACGCAAAAAAAAGGGATGCAACACGAGGACTTCCCAGGAGGTCACCCATCCTAGTACTACTCTCGCCCAAGCACGCTTAACTTCGGAGTTCTGATGGGATCCGGTGCTTTAGTGCTGGTATGATCGCATCCGACATGTTATGCACTCATTTTCCTTTATGCTTGCCCCTCCCGCACCTTGTCTGCTCTATTTTGTACCATGCCCATCCCGCTTTTCCATCCCCACCACCGTTTCCCATCAGAAATAGCCGAGCACGAGTGCCCATAAAAAAATATCGTCGTAACTTCACTATGAATGTCGCCGCCAGATGCAAAAAAAAGGGATGCAACACGAGGACTTCCCAGGAGGTCACCCATCCTAGTACTACTCTCGCCCAAGCACGCTTAACTTCGGAGTTCTGATGGGATCCGGTGCTTTAGTGCTGGTATGATCGCATCCGACATGTTATGCACTCATTTTCCTTTATGCTTGCCCCTCCCGCACCTTGTCTGCTCTATTTTGTACCATGCCCATCCCGCTTTTCCATCCCCACCACCGTTTCCCATCAGAAATAGCCGAGCACGAGTGCCCATAAAAAAATATCGTCGTAACTTCACTATGAATGTCGCCGCCAGACGCAAAAAAAAGGGATGCAACACGAGGACTTCCCAGGAGGTCACCCATCCTAGTACTACTCTCGCCCAAGCACGCTTAACTTCGGAGTTCTGATGGGATCCGGTGCTTTAGTGCTGGTATGATCGCATCCGACATGTTATGCACTCATTTTCCTTTATGCTTGCCCCTCCCGCACCTTGTCTGCTCTATTTTGTACCATGCCCATCCCGCTTTTCCATCCCCACCACCGTTTCCCATCAGAAATAGCCGAGCACGAGTGCCCATAAAAAAATATCGTCGTAACTTCACTATGAATGTCGCCGCCAGACGCAAAAAAAAGGGATGCAACACGAGGACTTCCCAGGAGGTCACCCATCCTAGTACTACTCTCGCCCAAGCACGCTTAACTTCGGAGTTCTGATGGGATCCGGTGCTTTAGTGCTGGTATGATCGCATCCGACATGTTATGCACTCATTTTCCTTTATGCTTGCCCCTCCCGCACCTTGTCTGCTCTATTTTGTACCATGCCCATCCCGCTTTTCCATCCCCACCACCGTTTCCCATCAGAAATAGCCGAGCACGAGTGCCCATAAAAAAATATCGTCGTAACTTCACTATGAATGTCGCCGCCAGACGCAAAAAAAAGGGATGCAACACGAGGACTTCCCAGGAGGTCACCCATCCTAGTACTACTCTCGCCCAAGCACGCTTAACTTCGGAGTTCTGATGGGATCCGGTGCTTTAGTGCTGGTATGATCGCATCCGACATGTTATGCACTCATTTTCCTTTATGCTTGCCCCTCCCGCACCTTGTCTGCTCTATTTTGTACCATGCCCATCCCGCTTTTCCATCCCCACCACCGTTTCCCATCAGAAATAGCCGAGCACGAGTGCCCATAAAAAAATATCGTCGTAACTTCACTATGAATGTCGCCGCCAGACGCAAAAAAAAGGGATGCAACACGAGGACTTCCCAGGAGGTCACCCATCCTAGTACTACTCTCGCCCAAGCACGCTTAACTTCGGAGTTCTGATGGGATCCGGTGCTTTAGTGCTGGTATGATCGCATCCGACATGTTATGCACTCATTTTCCTTTATGCTTGCCCCTCCCGCACCTTGTCTGCTCTATTTTGTACCATGCCCATCCCGCTTTTCCATCCCCACCACCGTTTCCCATCAGAAATAGCCGAGCACGAGTGCCCATAAAAAAATATCGTCGTAACTTCACTATGAATGTCGCCGCCAGACGCAAAAAAAAGGGATGCAACACGAGGACTTCCCAGGAGGTCACCCATCCTAGTACTACTCTCGCCCAAGCACGCTTAACTTCGGAGTTCTGATGGGATCCGGTGCTTTAGTGCTGGTATGATCGCATCCGACATGTTATGCACTCATTTTCCTTTATGCTTGCCCCTCCCGCACCTTGTCTGCTCTATTTTGTACCATGCCCATCCCGCTTTTCCATCCCCACCACCGTTTCCCATCAGAAATAGCCGAGCACGAGTGCCCATAAAAAAATATCGTCGTAACTTCACTATGAATGTCGCCGCCATGCAAAAAAAAGGGATGCAACACGAGGACTTCCCAGGAGGTCACCCATCCTAGTACTACTCTCGCCCAAGCACGCTTAACTTCGGAGTTCTGATGGGATCCGGTGCTTTAGTGCTGGTATGATCGCATCCGACATGTTATGCACTCATTTTCCTTTATGCTTGCCCCTCCCGCACCTTGTCTGCTCTATTTTGTACCATGCCCATCCCGCTTTTCCATCCCCACCACCGTTTCCCATCAGAAATAGCCGAGCACGAGTGCCCATAAAAAAATATCGTCGTAACTTCACTATGAATGTCGCCGCCAGACGCAAAAAAAAGGGATGCAACACGAGGACTTCCCAGGAGGTCACCCATCCTAGTACTACTCTCGCCCAAGCACGCTTAACTTCGGAGTTCTGATGGGATCCGGTGCTTTAGTGCTGGTATGATCGCATCCGACATGTTATGCACTCATTTTCCTTTATGCTTGCCCCTCCCGCACCTTGTCTGCTCTATTTTGTACCATGCCCATCCCGCTTTTCCATCCCCACCACCGTTTCCCATCAGAAATAGCCGAGCACGAGTGCCCATAAAAAAATATCGTCGTAACTTCACTATGAATGTCGCCGCCAGACGCAAAAAAAAGGGATGCAACACGAGGACTTCCCAGGAGGTCACCCATCCTAGTACTACTCTCGCCCAAGCACGCTTAACTTCGGAGTTCTGATGGGATCCGGTGCTTTAGTGCTGGTATGATCGCATCCGACATGTTATGCACTCATTTTCCTTTATGCTTGCCCCTCCCGCACCTTGTCTGCTCTATTTTGTACCATGCCCATCCCGCTTTTCCATCCCCACCACCGTTTCCCATCAGAAATAGCCGAGCACGAGTGCCCATAAAAAAATATCGTCGTAACTTCACTATGAATGTCGCCGCCAGACGCAAAAAAAAGGGATGCAACACGAGGACTTCCCAGGAGGTCACCCATCCTAGTACTACTCTCGCCCAAGCACGCTTAACTTCGGAGTTCTGATGGGATCCGGTGCTTTAGTGCTGGTATGATCGCATCCGACATGTTATGCACTCATTTTCCTTTATGCTTGCCCCTCCCGCACCTTGTCTGCTCTATTTTGTACCATGCCCATCCCGCTTTTCCATCCCCACCACCGTTTCCCATCAGAAATAGCCGAGCACGAGTGCCCATAAAAAAATATCGTCGTAACTTCACTATGAATGTCGCCGCCAGATGCAAAAAAAAGGGATGCAACACGAGGACTTCCCAGGAGGTCACCCATCCTAGTACTACTCTCGCCCAAGCACGCTTAACTTCGGAGTTCTGATGGGATCCGGTGCTTTAGTGCTGGTATGATCGCATCCGACATGTTATGCACTCATTTTCCTTTATGCTTGCCCCTCCCGCACCTTGTCTGCTCTATTTTGTACCATGCCCATCCCGCTTTTCCATCCCCACCACCGTTTCCCATCAGAAATAGCCGAGCACGAGTGCCCATAAAAAAATATCGTCGTAACTTCACTATGAATGTCGCCGCCAGACGCAAAAAAAAGGGATGCAACACGAGGACTTCCCAGGAGGTCACCCATCCTAGTACTACTCTCGCCCAAGCACGCTTAACTTCGGAGTTCTGATGGGATCCGGTGCTTTAGTGCTGGTATGATCGCATCCGACATGTTATGCACTCATTTTCCTTTATGCTTGCCCCTCCCGCACCTTGTCTGCTCTATTTTGTACCATGCCCATCCCGCTTTTCCATCCCCACCACCGTTTCCCATCAGAAATAGCCGAGCACGAGTGCCCATAAAAAAATATCGTCGTAACTTCACTATGAATGTCGCCGCCAGACGCAAAAAAAAGGGATGCAACACGAGGACTTCCCAGGAGGTCACCCATCCTAGTACTACTCTCGCCCAAGCACGCTTAACTTCGGAGTTCTGATGGGATCCGGTGCTTTAGTGCTGGTATGATCGCATCCGACATGTTATGCACTCATTTTCCTTTATGCTTGCCCCTCCCGCACCTTGTCTGCTCTATTTTGTACCATGCCCATCCCGCTTTTCCATCCCCACCACCGTTTCCCATCAGAAATAGCCGAGCACGAGTGCCCATAAAAAAATATCGTCGTAACTTCACTATGAATGTCGCCGCCAGACGCAAAAAAAAGGGATGCAACACGAGGACTTCCCAGGAGGTCACCCATCCTAGTACTACTCTCGCCCAAGCACGCTTAACTTCGGAGTTCTGATGGGATCCGGTGCTTTAGTGCTGGTATGATCGCATCCGACATGTTATGCACTCATTTTCCTTTATGCTTGCCCCTCCCGCACCTTGTCTGCTCTATTTTGTACCATGCCCATCCCGCTTTTCCATCCCCACCACCGTTTCCCATCAGAAATAGCCGAGCACGAGTGCCCATAAAAAAATATCGTCGTAACTTCACTATGAATGTCGCCGCCAGACGCAAAAAAAAGGGATGCAACACGAGGACTTCCCAGGAGGTCACCCATCCTAGTACTACTCTCGCCCAAGCACGCTTAACTTCGGAGTTCTGATGGGATCCGGTGCTTTAGTGCTGGTATGATCGCATCCGACATGTTATGCACTCATTTTCCTTTATGCTTGCCCCTCCCGCACCTTGTCTGCTCTATTTTGTACCATGCCCATCCCGCTTTTCCATCCCCACCACCGTTTCCCATCAGAAATAGCCGAGCACGAGTGCCCATAAAAAAATATCGTCGTAACTTCACTATGAATGTCGCCGCCAGATGCAAAAAAAAGGGATGCAACACGAGGACTTCCCAGGAGGTCACCCATCCTAGTACTACTCTCGCCCAAGCACGCTTAACTTCGGAGTTCTGATGGGATCCGGTGCTTTAGTGCTGGTATGATCGCATCCGACATGTTATGCACTCATTTTCCTTTATGCTTGCCCCTCCCGCACCTTGTCTGCTCTATTTTGTACCATGCCCATCCCGCTTTTCCATCCCCACCACCGTTTCCCATCAGAAATAGCCGAGCACGAGTGCCCATAAAAAAATATCGTCGTAACTTCACTATGAATGTCGCCGCCAGACGCAAAAAAAAGGGATGCAACACGAGGACTTCCCAGGAGGTCACCCATCCTAGTACTACTCTCGCCCAAGCACGCTTAACTTCGGAGTTCTGATGGGATCCGGTGCTTTAGTGCTGGTATGATCGCATCCGACATGTTATGCACTCATTTTCCTTTATGCTTGCCCCTCCCGCACCTTGTCTGCTCTATTTTGTACCATGCCCATCCCGCTTTTCCATCCCCACCACCGTTTCCCATCAGAAATAGCCGAGCACGAGTGCCCATAAAAAAATATCGTCGTAACTTCACTATGAATGTCGCCGCCAGACGCAAAAAAAAGGGATGCAACACGAGGACTTCCCAGGAGGTCACCCATCCTAGTACTACTCTCGCCCAAGCACGCTTAACTTCGGAGTTCTGATGGGATCCGGTGCTTTAGTGCTGGTATGATCGCATCCGACATGTTATGCACTCATTTTCCTTTATGCTTGCCCCTCCCGCACCTTGTCTGCTCTATTTTGTACCATGCCCATCCCGCTTTTCCATCCCCACCACCGTTTCCCATCAGAAATAGCCGAGCACGAGTGCCCATAAAAAAATATCGTCGTAACTTCACTATGAATGTCGCCGCCAGACGCAAAAAAAAGGGATGCAACACGAGGACTTCCCAGGAGGTCACCCATCCTAGTACTACTCTCGCCCAAGCACGCTTAACTTCGGAGTTCTGATGGGATCCGGTGCTTTAGTGCTGGTATGATCGCATCCGACATGTTATGCACTCATTTTCCTTTATGCTTGCCCCTCCCGCACCTTGTCTGCTCTATTTTGTACCATGCCCATCCCGCTTTTCCATCCCCACCACCGTTTCCCATCAGAAATAGCCGAGCACGAGTGCCCATAAAAAAATATCGTCGTAACTTCACTATGAATGTCGCCGCCAGACGCAAAAAAAAGGGATGCAACACGAGGACTTCCCAGGAGGTCACCCATCCTAGTACTACTCTCGCCCAAGCACGCTTAACTTCGGAGTTCTGATGGGATCCGGTGCTTTAGTGCTGGTATGATCGCATCCGACATGTTATGCACTCATTTTCCTTTATGCTTGCCCCTCCCGCACCTTGTCTGCTCTATTTTGTACCATGCCCATCCCGCTTTTCCATCCCCACCACCGTTTCCCATCAGAAATAGCCGAGCACGAGTGCCCATAAAAAAATATCGTCGTAACTTCACTATGAATGTCGCCGCCAGATGCAAAAAAAAGGGATGCAACACGAGGACTTCCCAGGAGGTCACCCATCCTAGTACTACTCTCGCCCAAGCACGCTTAACTTCGGAGTTCTGATGGGATCCGGTGCTTTAGTGCTGGTATGATCGCATCCGACATGTTATGCACTCATTTTCCTTTATGCTTGCCCCTCCCGCACCTTGTCTGCTCTATTTTGTACCATGCCCATCCCGCTTTTCCATCCCCACCACCGTTTCCCATCAGAAATAGCCGAGCACGAGTGCCCATAAAAAAATATCGTCGTAACTTCACTATGAATGTCGCCGCCAGACGCAAAAAAAAGGGATGCAACACGAGGACTTCCCAGGAGGTCACCCATCCTAGTACTACTCTCGCCCAAGCACGCTTAACTTCGGAGTTCTGATGGGATCCGGTGCTTTAGTGCTGGTATGATCGCATCCGACATGTTATGCACTCATTTTCCTTTATGCTTGCCCCTCCCGCACCTTGTCTGCTCTATTTTGTACCATGCCCATCCCGCTTTTCCATCCCCACCACCGTTTCCCATCAGAAATAGCCGAGCACGAGTGCCCATAAAAAAATATCGTCGTAACTTCACTATGAATGTCGCCGCCAGACGCAAAAAAAAGGGATGCAACACGAGGACTTCCCAGGAGGTCACCCATCCTAGTACTACTCTCGCCCAAGCACGCTTAACTTCGGAGTTCTGATGGGATCCGGTGCTTTAGTGCTGGTATGATCGCATCCGACATGTTATGCACTCATTTTCCTTTATGCTTGCCCCTCCCGCACCTTGTCTGCTCTATTTTGTACCATGCCCATCCCGCTTTTCCATCCCCACCACCGTTTCCCATCAGAAATAGCCGAGCACGAGTGCCCATAAAAAAATATCGTCGTAACTTCACTATGAATGTCGCCGCCAGACGCAAAAAAAAGGGATGCAACACGAGGACTTCCCAGGAGGTCACCCATCCTAGTACTACTCTCGCCCAAGCACGCTTAACTTCGGAGTTCTGATGGGATCCGGTGCTTTAGTGCTGGTATGATCGCATCCGACATGTTATGCACTCATTTTCCTTTATGCTTGCCCCTCCCGCACCTTGTCTGCTCTATTTTGTACCATGCCCATCCCGCTTTTCCATCCCCACCACCGTTTCCCATCAGAAATAGCCGAGCACGAGTGCCCATAAAAAAATATCGTCGTAACTTCACTATGAATGTCGCCGCCAGACGCAAAAAAAAGGGATGCAACACGAGGACTTCCCAGGAGGTCACCCATCCTAGTACTACTCTCGCCCAAGCACGCTTAACTTCGGAGTTCTGATGGGATCCGGTGCTTTAGTGCTGGTATGATCGCATCCGACATGTTATGCACTCATTTTCCTTTATGCTTGCCCCTCCCGCACCTTGTCTGCTCTATTTTGTACCATGCCCATCCCGCTTTTCCATCCCCACCACCGTTTCCCATCAGAAATAGCCGAGCACGAGTGCCCATAAAAAAATATCGTCGTAACTTCACTATGAATGTCGCCGCCAGACGCAAAAAAAAGGGATGCAACACGAGGACTTCCCAGGAGGTCACCCATCCTAGTACTACTCTCGCCCAAGCACGCTTAACTTCGGAGTTCTGATGGGATCCGGTGCTTTAGTGCTGGTATGATCGCATCCGACATGTTATGCACTCATTTTCCTTTATGCTTGCCCCTCCCGCACCTTGTCTGCTCTATTTTGTACCATGCCCATCCCGCTTTTCCATCCCCACCACCGTTTCCCATCAGAAATAGCCGAGCACGAGTGCCCATAAAAAAATATCGTCGTAACTTCACTATGAATGTCGCCGCCAGATGCAAAAAAAAGGGATGCAACACGAGGACTTCCCAGGAGGTCACCCATCCTAGTACTACTCTCGCCCAAGCACGCTTAACTTCGGAGTTCTGATGGGATCCGGTGCTTTAGTGCTGGTATGATCGCATCCGACATGTTATGCACTCATTTTCCTTTATGCTTGCCCCTCCCGCACCTTGTCTGCTCTATTTTGTACCATGCCCATCCCGCTTTTCCATCCCCACCACCGTTTCCCATCAGAAATAGCCGAGCACGAGTGCCCATAAAAAAATATCGTCGTAACTTCACTATGAATGTCGCCGCCATGCAAAAAAAAGGGATGCAACACGAGGACTTCCCAGGAGGTCACCCATCCTAGTACTACTCTCGCCCAAGCACGCTTAACTTCGGAGTTCTGATGGGATCCGGTGCTTTAGTGCTGGTATGATCGCATCCGACATGTTATGCACTCATTTTCCTTTATGCTTGCCCCTCCCGCACCTTGTCTGCTCTATTTTGTACCATGCCCATCCCGCTTTTCCATCCCCACCACCGTTTCCCATCAGAAATAGCCGAGCACGAGTGCCCATAAAAAAATATCGTCGTAACTTCACTATGAATGTCGCCGCCAGACGCAAAAAAAAGGGATGCAACACGAGGACTTCCCAGGAGGTCACCCATCCTAGTACTACTCTCGCCCAAGCACGCTTAACTTCGGAGTTCTGATGGGATCCGGTGCTTTAGTGCTGGTATGATCGCATCCGACATGTTATGCACTCATTTTCCTTTATGCTTGCCCCTCCCGCACCTTGTCTGCTCTATTTTGTACCATGCCCATCCCGCTTTTCCATCCCCACCACCGTTTCCCATCAGAAATAGCCGAGCACGAGTGCCCATAAAAAAATATCGTCGTAACTTCACTATGAATGTCGCCGCCAGACGCAAAAAAAAGGGATGCAACACGAGGACTTCCCAGGAGGTCACCCATCCTAGTACTACTCTCGCCCAAGCACGCTTAACTTCGGAGTTCTGATGGGATCCGGTGCTTTAGTGCTGGTATGATCGCATCCGACATGTTATGCACTCATTTTCCTTTATGCTTGCCCCTCCCGCACCTTGTCTGCTCTATTTTGTACCATGCCCATCCCGCTTTTCCATCCCCACCACCGTTTCCCATCAGAAATAGCCGAGCACGAGTGCCCATAAAAAAATATCGTCGTAACTTCACTATGAATGTCGCCGCCAGACGCAAAAAAAAGGGATGCAACACGAGGACTTCCCAGGAGGTCACCCATCCTAGTACTACTCTCGCCCAAGCACGCTTAACTTCGGAGTTCTGATGGGATCCGGTGCTTTAGTGCTGGTATGATCGCATCCGACATGTTATGCACTCATTTTCCTTTATGCTTGCCCCTCCCGCACCTTGTCTGCTCTATTTTGTACCATGCCCATCCCGCTTTTCCATCCCCACCACCGTTTCCCATCAGAAATAGCCGAGCACGAGTGCCCATAAAAAAATATCGTCGTAACTTCACTATGAATGTCGCCGCCAGACGCAAAAAAAAGGGATGCAACACGAGGACTTCCCAGGAGGTCACCCATCCTAGTACTACTCTCGCCCAAGCACGCTTAACTTCGGAGTTCTGATGGGATCCGGTGCTTTAGTGCTGGTATGATCGCATCCGACATGTTATGCACTCATTTTCCTTTATGCTTGCCCCTCCCGCACCTTGTCTGCTCTATTTTGTACCATGCCCATCCCGCTTTTCCATCCCCACCACCGTTTCCCATCAGAAATAGCCGAGCACGAGTGCCCATAAAAAAATATCGTCGTAACTTCACTATGAATGTCGCCGCCAGATGCAAAAAAAAGGGATGCAACACGAGGACTTCCCAGGAGGTCACCCATCCTAGTACTACTCTCGCCCAAGCACGCTTAACTTCGGAGTTCTGATGGGATCCGGTGCTTTAGTGCTGGTATGATCGCATCCGACATGTTATGCACTCATTTTCCTTTATGCTTGCCCCTCCCGCACCTTGTCTGCTCTATTTTGTACCATGCCCATCCCGCTTTTCCATCCCCACCACCGTTTCCCATCAGAAATAGCCGAGCACGAGTGCCCATAAAAAAATATCGTCGTAACTTCACTATGAATGTCGCCGCCAGACGCAAAAAAAAGGGATGCAACACGAGGACTTCCCAGGAGGTCACCCATCCTAGTACTACTCTCGCCCAAGCACGCTTAACTTCGGAGTTCTGATGGGATCCGGTGCTTTAGTGCTGGTATGATCGCATCCGACATGTTATGCACTCATTTTCCTTTATGCTTGCCCCTCCCGCACCTTGTCTGCTCTATTTTGTACCATGCCCATCCCGCTTTTCCATCCCCACCACCGTTTCCCATCAGAAATAGCCGAGCACGAGTGCCCATAAAAAAATATCGTCGTAACTTCACTATGAATGTCGCCGCCAGACGCAAAAAAAAGGGATGCAACACGAGGACTTCCCAGGAGGTCACCCATCCTAGTACTACTCTCGCCCAAGCACGCTTAACTTCGGAGTTCTGATGGGATCCGGTGCTTTAGTGCTGGTATGATCGCATCCGACATGTTATGCACTCATTTTCCTTTATGCTTGCCCCTCCCGCACCTTGTCTGCTCTATTTTGTACCATGCCCATCCCGCTTTTCCATCCCCACCACCGTTTCCCATCAGAAATAGCCGAGCACGAGTGCCCATAAAAAAATATCGTCGTAACTTCACTATGAATGTCGCCGCCAGACGCAAAAAAAAGGGATGCAACACGAGGACTTCCCAGGAGGTCACCCATCCTAGTACTACTCTCGCCCAAGCACGCTTAACTTCGGAGTTCTGATGGGATCCGGTGCTTTAGTGCTGGTATGATCGCATCCGACATGTTATGCACTCATTTTCCTTTATGCTTGCCCCTCCCGCACCTTGTCTGCTCTATTTTGTACCATGCCCATCCCGCTTTTCCATCCCCACCACCGTTTCCCATCAGAAATAGCCGAGCACGAGTGCCCATAAAAAAATATCGTCGTAACTTCACTATGAATGTCGCCGCCAGACGCAAAAAAAAGGGATGCAACACGAGGACTTCCCAGGAGGTCACCCATCCTAGTACTACTCTCGCCCAAGCACGCTTAACTTCGGAGTTCTGATGGGATCCGGTGCTTTAGTGCTGGTATGATCGCATCCGACATGTTATGCACTCATTTTCCTTTATGCTTGCCCCTCCCGCACCTTGTCTGCTCTATTTTGTACCATGCCCATCCCGCTTTTCCATCCCCACCACCGTTTCCCATCAGAAATAGCCGAGCACGAGTGCCCATAAAAAAATATCGTCGTAACTTCACTATGAATGTCGCCGCCAGACGCAAAAAAAAGGGATGCAACACGAGGACTTCCCAGGAGGTCACCCATCCTAGTACTACTCTCGCCCAAGCACGCTTAACTTCGGAGTTCTGATGGGATCCGGTGCTTTAGTGCTGGTATGATCGCATCCGACATGTTATGCACTCATTTTCCTTTATGCTTGCCCCTCCCGCACCTTGTCTGCTCTATTTTGTACCATGCCCATCCCGCTTTTCCATCCCCACCACCGTTTCCCATCAGAAATAGCCGAGCACGAGTGCCCATAAAAAAATATCGTCGTAACTTCACTATGAATGTCGCCGCCAGACGCAAAAAAAAGGGATGCAACACGAGGACTTCCCAGGAGGTCACCCATCCTAGTACTACTCTCGCCCAAGCACGCTTAACTTCGGAGTTCTGATGGGATCCGGTGCTTTAGTGCTGGTATGATCGCATCCGACATGTTATGCACTCATTTTCCTTTATGCTTGCCCCTCCCGCACCTTGTCTGCTCTATTTTGTACCATGCCCATCCCGCTTTTCCATCCCCACCACCGTTTCCCATCAGAAATAGCCGAGCACGAGTGCCCATAAAAAAATATCGTCGTAACTTCACTATGAATGTCGCCGCCAGATGCAAAAAAAAGGGATGCAACACGAGGACTTCCCAGGAGGTCACCCATCCTAGTACTACTCTCGCCCAAGCACGCTTAACTTCGGAGTTCTGATGGGATCCGGTGCTTTAGTGCTGGTATGATCGCATCCGACATGTTATGCACTCATTTTCCTTTATGCTTGCCCCTCCCGCACCTTGTCTGCTCTATTTTGTACCATGCCCATCCCGCTTTTCCATCCCCACCACCGTTTCCCATCAGAAATAGCCGAGCACGAGTGCCCATAAAAAAATATCGTCGTAACTTCACTATGAATGTCGCCGCCAGACGCAAAAAAAAGGGATGCAACACGAGGACTTCCCAGGAGGTCACCCATCCTAGTACTACTCTCGCCCAAGCACGCTTAACTTCGGAGTTCTGATGGGATCCGGTGCTTTAGTGCTGGTATGATCGCATCCGACATGTTATGCACTCATTTTCCTTTATGCTTGCCCCTCCCGCACCTTGTCTGCTCTATTTTGTACCATGCCCATCCCGCTTTTCCATCCCCACCACCGTTTCCCATCAGAAATAGCCGAGCACGAGTGCCCATAAAAAAATATCGTCGTAACTTCACTATGAATGTCGCCGCCAGACGCAAAAAAAAGGGATGCAACACGAGGACTTCCCAGGAGGTCACCCATCCTAGTACTACTCTCGCCCAAGCACGCTTAACTTCGGAGTTCTGATGGGATCCGGTGCTTTAGTGCTGGTATGATCGCATCCGACATGTTATGCACTCATTTTCCTTTATGCTTGCCCCTCCCGCACCTTGTCTGCTCTATTTTGTACCATGCCCATCCCGCTTTTCCATCCCCACCACCGTTTCCCATCAGAAATAGCCGAGCACGAGTGCCCATAAAAAAATATCGTCGTAACTTCACTATGAATGTCGCCGCCAGATGCAAAAAAAAGGGATGCAACACGAGGACTTCCCAGGAGGTCACCCATCCTAGTACTACTCTCGCCCAAGCACGCTTAACTTCGGAGTTCTGATGGGATCCGGTGCTTTAGTGCTGGTATGATCGCATCCGACATGTTATGCACTCATTTTCCTTTATGCTTGCCCCTCCCGCACCTTGTCTGCTCTATTTTGTACCATGCCCATCCCGCTTTTCCATCCCCACCACCGTTTCCCATCAGAAATAGCCGAGCACGAGTGCCCATAAAAAAATATCGTCGTAACTTCACTATGAATGTCGCCGCCAGATGCAAAAAAAAGGGATGCAACACGAGGACTTCCCAGGAGGTCACCCATCCTAGTACTACTCTCGCCCAAGCACGCTTAACTTCGGAGTTCTGATGGGATCCGGTGCTTTAGTGCTGGTATGATCGCATCCGACATGTTATGCACTCATTTTCCTTTATGCTTGCCCCTCCCGCACCTTGTCTGCTCTATTTTGTACCATGCCCATCCCGCTTTTCCATCCCCACCACCGTTTCCCATCAGAAATAGCCGAGCACGAGTGCCCATAAAAAAATATCGTCGTAACTTCACTATGAATGTCGCCGCCAGACGCAAAAAAAAGGGATGCAACACGAGGACTTCCCAGGAGGTCACCCATCCTAGTACTACTCTCGCCCAAGCACGCTTAACTTCGGAGTTCTGATGGGATCCGGTGCTTTAGTGCTGGTATGATCGCATCCGACATGTTATGCACTCATTTTCCTTTATGCTTGCCCCTCCCGCACCTTGTCTGCTCTATTTTGTACCATGCCCATCCCGCTTTTCCATCCCCACCACCGTTTCCCATCAGAAATAGCCGAGCACGAGTGCCCATAAAAAAATATCGTCGTAACTTCACTATGAATGTCGCCGCCAGACGCAAAAAAAAGGGATGCAACACGAGGACTTCCCAGGAGGTCACCCATCCTAGTACTACTCTCGCCCAAGCACGCTTAACTTCGGAGTTCTGATGGGATCCGGTGCTTTAGTGCTGGTATGATCGCATCCGACATGTTATGCACTCATTTTCCTTTATGCTTGCCCCTCCCGCACCTTGTCTGCTCTATTTTGTACCATGCCCATCCCGCTTTTCCATCCCCACCACCGTTTCCCATCAGAAATAGCCGAGCACGAGTGCCCATAAAAAAATATCGTCGTAACTTCACTATGAATGTCGCCGCCAGACGCAAAAAAAAGGGATGCAACACGAGGACTTCCCAGGAGGTCACCCATCCTAGTACTACTCTCGCCCAAGCACGCTTAACTTCGGAGTTCTGATGGGATCCGGTGCTTTAGTGCTGGTATGATCGCATCCGACATGTTATGCACTCATTTTCCTTTATGCTTGCCCCTCCCGCACCTTGTCTGCTCTATTTTGTACCATGCCCATCCCGCTTTTCCATCCCCACCACCGTTTCCCATCAGAAATAGCCGAGCACGAGTGCCCATAAAAAAATATCGTCGTAACTTCACTATGAATGTCGCCGCCAGACGCAAAAAAAAGGGATGCAACACGAGGACTTCCCAGGAGGTCACCCATCCTAGTACTACTCTCGCCCAAGCACGCTTAACTTCGGAGTTCTGATGGGATCCGGTGCTTTAGTGCTGGTATGATCGCATCCGACATGTTATGCACTCATTTTCCTTTATGCTTGCCCCTCCCGCACCTTGTCTGCTCTATTTTGTACCATGCCCATCCCGCTTTTCCATCCCCACCACCGTTTCCCATCAGAAATAGCCGAGCACGAGTGCCCATAAAAAAATATCGTCGTAACTTCACTATGAATGTCGCCGCCAGACGCAAAAAAAAGGGATGCAACACGAGGACTTCCCAGGAGGTCACCCATCCTAGTACTACTCTCGCCCAAGCACGCTTAACTTCGGAGTTCTGATGGGATCCGGTGCTTTAGTGCTGGTATGATCGCATCCGACATGTTATGCACTCATTTTCCTTTATGCTTGCCCCTCCCGCACCTTGTCTGCTCTATTTTGTACCATGCCCATCCCGCTTTTCCATCCCCACCACCGTTTCCCATCAGAAATAGCCGAGCACGAGTGCCCATAAAAAAATATCGTCGTAACTTCACTATGAATGTCGCCGCCAGACGCAAAAAAAAGGGATGCAACACGAGGACTTCCCAGGAGGTCACCCATCCTAGTACTACTCTCGCCCAAGCACGCTTAACTTCGGAGTTCTGATGGGATCCGGTGCTTTAGTGCTGGTATGATCGCATCCGACATGTTATGCACTCATTTTCCTTTATGCTTGCCCCTCCCGCACCTTGTCTGCTCTATTTTGTACCATGCCCATCCCGCTTTTCCATCCCCACCACCGTTTCCCATCAGAAATAGCCGAGCACGAGTGCCCATAAAAAAATATCGTCGTAACTTCACTATGAATGTCGCCGCCAGACGCAAAAAAAAGGGATGCAACACGAGGACTTCCCAGGAGGTCACCCATCCTAGTACTACTCTCGCCCAAGCACGCTTAACTTCGGAGTTCTGATGGGATCCGGTGCTTTAGTGCTGGTATGATCGCATCCGACATGTTATGCACTCATTTTCCTTTATGCTTGCCCCTCCCGCACCTTGTCTGCTCTATTTTGTACCATGCCCATCCCGCTTTTCCATCCCCACCACCGTTTCCCATCAGAAATAGCCGAGCACGAGTGCCCATAAAAAAATATCGTCGTAACTTCACTATGAATGTCGCCGCCAGACGCAAAAAAAAGGGATGCAACACGAGGACTTCCCAGGAGGTCACCCATCCTAGTACTACTCTCGCCCAAGCACGCTTAACTTCGGAGTTCTGATGGGATCCGGTGCTTTAGTGCTGGTATGATCGCATCCGACATGTTATGCACTCATTTTCCTTTATGCTTGCCCCTCCCGCACCTTGTCTGCTCTATTTTGTACCATGCCCATCCCGCTTTTCCATCCCCACCACCGTTTCCCATCAGAAATAGCCGAGCACGAGTGCCCATAAAAAAATATCGTCGTAACTTCACTATGAATGTCGCCGCCAGACGCAAAAAAAAGGGATGCAACACGAGGACTTCCCAGGAGGTCACCCATCCTAGTACTACTCTCGCCCAAGCACGCTTAACTTCGGAGTTCTGATGGGATCCGGTGCTTTAGTGCTGGTATGATCGCATCCGACATGTTATGCACTCATTTTCCTTTATGCTTGCCCCTCCCGCACCTTGTCTGCTCTATTTTGTACCATGCCCATCCCGCTTTTCCATCCCCACCACCGTTTCCCATCAGAAATAGCCGAGCACGAGTGCCCATAAAAAAATATCGTCGTAACTTCACTATGAATGTCGCCGCCAGATGCAAAAAAAAGGGATGCAACACGAGGACTTCCCAGGAGGTCACCCATCCTAGTACTACTCTCGCCCAAGCACGCTTAACTTCGGAGTTCTGATGGGATCCGGTGCTTTAGTGCTGGTATGATCGCATCCGACATGTTATGCACTCATTTTCCTTTATGCTTGCCCCTCCCGCACCTTGTCTGCTCTATTTTGTACCATGCCCATCCCGCTTTTCCATCCCCACCACCGTTTCCCATCAGAAATAGCCGAGCACGAGTGCCCATAAAAAAATATCGTCGTAACTTCACTATGAATGTCGCCGCCAGATGCAAAAAAAAGGGATGCAACACGAGGACTTCCCAGGAGGTCACCCATCCTAGTACTACTCTCGCCCAAGCACGCTTAACTTCGGAGTTCTGATGGGATCCGGTGCTTTAGTGCTGGTATGATCGCATCCGACATGTTATGCACTCATTTTCCTTTATGCTTGCCCCTCCCGCACCTTGTCTGCTCTATTTTGTACCATGCCCATCCCGCTTTTCCATCCCCACCACCGTTTCCCATCAGAAATAGCCGAGCACGAGTGCCCATAAAAAAATATCGTCGTAACTTCACTATGAATGTCGCCGCCAGACGCAAAAAAAAGGGATGCAACACGAGGACTTCCCAGGAGGTCACCCATCCTAGTACTACTCTCGCCCAAGCACGCTTAACTTCGGAGTTCTGATGGGATCCGGTGCTTTAGTGCTGGTATGATCGCATCCGACATGTTATGCACTCATTTTCCTTTATGCTTGCCCCTCCCGCACCTTGTCTGCTCTATTTTGTACCATGCCCATCCCGCTTTTCCATCCCCACCACCGTTTCCCATCAGAAATAGCCGAGCACGAGTGCCCATAAAAAAATATCGTCGTAACTTCACTATGAATGTCGCCGCCAGATGCAAAAAAAAGGGATGCAACACGAGGACTTCCCAGGAGGTCACCCATCCTAGTACTACTCTCGCCCAAGCACGCTTAACTTCGGAGTTCTGATGGGATCCGGTGCTTTAGTGCTGGTATGATCGCATCCGACATGTTATGCACTCATTTTCCTTTATGCTTGCCCCTCCCGCACCTTGTCTGCTCTATTTTGTACCATGCCCATCCCGCTTTTCCATCCCCACCACCGTTTCCCATCAGAAATAGCCGAGCACGAGTGCCCATAAAAAAATATCGTCGTAACTTCACTATGAATGTCGCCGCCAGACGCAAAAAAAAGGGATGCAACACGAGGACTTCCCAGGAGGTCACCCATCCTAGTACTACTCTCGCCCAAGCACGCTTAACTTCGGAGTTCTGATGGGATCCGGTGCTTTAGTGCTGGTATGATCGCATCCGACATGTTATGCACTCATTTTCCTTTATGCTTGCCCCTCCCGCACCTTGTCTGCTCTATTTTGTACCATGCCCATCCCGCTTTTCCATCCCCACCACCGTTTCCCATCAGAAATAGCCGAGCACGAGTGCCCATAAAAAAATATCGTCGTAACTTCACTATGAATGTCGCCGCCAGATGCAAAAAAAAGGGATGCAACACGAGGACTTCCCAGGAGGTCACCCATCCTAGTACTACTCTCGCCCAAGCACGCTTAACTTCGGAGTTCTGATGGGATCCGGTGCTTTAGTGCTGGTATGATCGCATCCGACATGTTATGCACTCATTTTCCTTTATGCTTGCCCCTCCCGCACCTTGTCTGCTCTATTTTGTACCATGCCCATCCCGCTTTTCCATCCCCACCACCGTTTCCCATCAGAAATAGCCGAGCACGAGTGCCCATAAAAAAATATCGTCGTAACTTCACTATGAATGTCGCCGCCAGACGCAAAAAAAAGGGATGCAACACGAGGACTTCCCAGGAGGTCACCCATCCTAGTACTACTCTCGCCCAAGCACGCTTAACTTCGGAGTTCTGATGGGATCCGGTGCTTTAGTGCTGGTATGATCGCATCCGACATGTTATGCACTCATTTTCCTTTATGCTTGCCCCTCCCGCACCTTGTCTGCTCTATTTTGTACCATGCCCATCCCGCTTTTCCATCCCCACCACCGTTTCCCATCAGAAATAGCCGAGCACGAGTGCCCATAAAAAAATATCGTCGTAACTTCACTATGAATGTCGCCGCCAGATGCAAAAAAAAAGGGATGCAACACGAGGACTTCCCAGGAGGTCACCCATCCTAGTACTACTCTCGCCCAAGCACGCTTAACTTCGGAGTTCTGATGGGATCCGGTGCTTTAGTGCTGGTATGATCGCATCCGACATGTTATGCACTCATTTTCCTTTATGCTTGCCCCTCCCGCACCTTGTCTGCTCTATTTTGTACCATGCCCATCCCGCTTTTCCATCCCCACCACCGTTTCCCATCAGAAATAGCCGAGCACGAGTGCCCATAAAAAAATATCGTCGTAACTTCACTATGAATGTCGCCGCCAGATGCAAAAAAAAGGGATGCAACACGAGGACTTCCCAGGAGGTCACCCATCCTAGTACTACTCTCGCCCAAGCACGCTTAACTTCGGAGTTCTGATGGGATCCGGTGCTTTAGTGCTGGTATGATCGCATCCGACATGTTATGCACTCATTTTCCTTTATGCTTGCCCCTCCCGCACCTTGTCTGCTCTATTTTGTACCATGCCCATCCCGCTTTTCCATCCCCACCACCGTTTCCCATCAGAAATAGCCGAGCACGAGTGCCCATAAAAAAATATCGTCGTAACTTCACTATGAATGTCGCCGCCAGACGCAAAAAAAAGGGATGCAACACGAGGACTTCCCAGGAGGTCACCCATCCTAGTACTACTCTCGCCCAAGCACGCTTAACTTCGGAGTTCTGATGGGATCCGGTGCTTTAGTGCTGGTATGATCGCATCCGACATGTTATGCACTCATTTTCCTTTATGCTTGCCCCTCCCGCACCTTGTCTGCTCTATTTTGTACCATGCCCATCCCGCTTTTCCATCCCCACCACCGTTTCCCATCAGAAATAGCCGAGCACGAGTGCCCATAAAAAAATATCGTCGTAACTTCACTATGAATGTCGCCGCCAGACGCAAAAAAAAGGGATGCAACACGAGGACTTCCCAGGAGGTCACCCATCCTAGTACTACTCTCGCCCAAGCACGCTTAACTTCGGAGTTCTGATGGGATCCGGTGCTTTAGTGCTGGTATGATCGCATCCGACATGTTATGCACTCATTTTCCTTTATGCTTGCCCCTCCCGCACCTTGTCTGCTCTATTTTGTACCATGCCCATCCCGCTTTTCCATCCCCACCACCGTTTCCCATCAGAAATAGCCGAGCACGAGTGCCCATAAAAAAATATCGTCGTAACTTCACTATGAATGTCGCCGCCAGACGCAAAAAAAAGGGATGCAACACGAGGACTTCCCAGGAGGTCACCCATCCTAGTACTACTCTCGCCCAAGCACGCTTAACTTCGGAGTTCTGATGGGATCCGGTGCTTTAGTGCTGGTATGATCGCATCCGACATGTTATGCACTCATTTTCCTTTATGCTTGCCCCTCCCGCACCTTGTCTGCTCTATTTTGTACCATGCCCATCCCGCTTTTCCATCCCCACCACCGTTTCCCATCAGAAATAGCCGAGCACGAGTGCCCATAAAAAAATATCGTCGTAACTTCACTATGAATGTCGCCGCCAGACGCAAAAAAAAGGGATGCAACACGAGGACTTCCCAGGAGGTCACCCATCCTAGTACTACTCTCGCCCAAGCACGCTTAACTTCGGAGTTCTGATGGGATCCGGTGCTTTAGTGCTGGTATGATCGCATCCGACATGTTATGCACTCATTTTCCTTTATGCTTGCCCCTCCCGCACCTTGTCTGCTCTATTTTGTACCATGCCCATCCCGCTTTTCCATCCCCACCACCGTTTCCCATCAGAAATAGCCGAGCACGAGTGCCCATAAAAAAATATCGTCGTAACTTCACTATGAATGTCGCCGCCAGATGCAAAAAAAAGGGATGCAACACGAGGACTTCCCAGGAGGTCACCCATCCTAGTACTACTCTCGCCCAAGCACGCTTAACTTCGGAGTTCTGATGGGATCCGGTGCTTTAGTGCTGGTATGATCGCATCCGACATGTTATGCACTCATTTTCCTTTATGCTTGCCCCTCCCGCACCTTGTCTGCTCTATTTTGTACCATGCCCATCCCGCTTTTCCATCCCCACCACCGTTTCCCATCAGAAATAGCCGAGCACGAGTGCCCATAAAAAAATATCGTCGTAACTTCACTATGAATGTCGCCGCCAGACGCAAAAAAAAGGGATGCAACACGAGGACTTCCCAGGAGGTCACCCATCCTAGTACTACTCTCGCCCAAGCACGCTTAACTTCGGAGTTCTGATGGGATCCGGTGCTTTAGTGCTGGTATGATCGCATCCGACATGTTATGCACTCATTTTCCTTTATGCTTGCCCCTCCCGCACCTTGTCTGCTCTATTTTGTACCATGCCCATCCCGCTTTTCCATCCCCACCACCGTTTCCCATCAGAAATAGCCGAGCACGAGTGCCCATAAAAAAATATCGTCGTAACTTCACTATGAATGTCGCCGCCAGACGCAAAAAAAAGGGATGCAACACGAGGACTTCCCAGGAGGTCACCCATCCTAGTACTACTCTCGCCCAAGCACGCTTAACTTCGGAGTTCTGATGGGATCCGGTGCTTTAGTGCTGGTATGATCGCATCCGACATGTTATGCACTCATTTTCCTTTATGCTTGCCCCTCCCGCACCTTGTCTGCTCTATTTTGTACCATGCCCATCCCGCTTTTCCATCCCCACCACCGTTTCCCATCAGAAATAGCCGAGCACGAGTGCCCATAAAAAAATATCGTCGTAACTTCACTATGAATGTCGCCGCCAGACGCAAAAAAAAGGGATGCAACACGAGGACTTCCCAGGAGGTCACCCATCCTAGTACTACTCTCGCCCAAGCACGCTTAACTTCGGAGTTCTGATGGGATCCGGTGCTTTAGTGCTGGTATGATCGCATCCGACATGTTATGCACTCATTTTCCTTTATGCTTGCCCCTCCCGCACCTTGTCTGCTCTATTTTGTACCATGCCCATCCCGCTTTTCCATCCCCACCACCGTTTCCCATCAGAAATAGCCGAGCACGAGTGCCCATAAAAAAATATCGTCGTAACTTCACTATGAATGTCGCCGCCAGACGCAAAAAAAAGGGATGCAACACGAGGACTTCCCAGGAGGTCACCCATCCTAGTACTACTCTCGCCCAAGCACGCTTAACTTCGGAGTTCTGATGGGATCCGGTGCTTTAGTGCTGGTATGATCGCATCCGACATGTTATGCACTCATTTTCCTTTATGCTTGCCCCTCCCGCACCTTGTCTGCTCTATTTTGTACCATGCCCATCCCGCTTTTCCATCCCCACCACCGTTTCCCATCAGAAATAGCCGAGCACGAGTGCCCATAAAAAAATATCGTCGTAACTTCACTATGAATGTCGCCGCCAGACGCAAAAAAAAGGGATGCAACACGAGGACTTCCCAGGAGGTCACCCATCCTAGTACTACTCTCGCCCAAGCACGCTTAACTTCGGAGTTCTGATGGGATCCGGTGCTTTAGTGCTGGTATGATCGCATCCGACATGTTATGCACTCATTTTCCTTTATGCTTGCCCCTCCCGCACCTTGTCTGCTCTATTTTGTACCATGCCCATCCCGCTTTTCCATCCCCACCACCGTTTCCCATCAGAAATAGCCGAGCACGAGTGCCCATAAAAAAATATCGTCGTAACTTCACTATGAATGTCGCCGCCAGACGCAAAAAAAAGGGATGCAACACGAGGACTTCCCAGGAGGTCACCCATCCTAGTACTACTCTCGCCCAAGCACGCTTAACTTCGGAGTTCTGATGGGATCCGGTGCTTTAGTGCTGGTATGATCGCATCCGACATGTTATGCACTCATTTTCCTTTATGCTTGCCCCTCCCGCACCTTGTCTGCTCTATTTTGTACCATGCCCATCCCGCTTTTCCATCCCCACCACCGTTTCCCATCAGAAATAGCCGAGCACGAGTGCCCATAAAAAAATATCGTCGTAACTTCACTATGAATGTCGCCGCCAGACGCAAAAAAAAGGGATGCAACACGAGGACTTCCCAGGAGGTCACCCATCCTAGTACTACTCTCGCCCAAGCACGCTTAACTTCGGAGTTCTGATGGGATCCGGTGCTTTAGTGCTGGTATGATCGCATCCGACATGTTATGCACTCATTTTCCTTTATGCTTGCCCCTCCCGCACCTTGTCTGCTCTATTTTGTACCATGCCCATCCCGCTTTTCCATCCCCACCACCGTTTCCCATCAGAAATAGCCGAGCACGAGTGCCCATAAAAAAATATCGTCGTAACTTCACTATGAATGTCGCCGCCAGATGCAAAAAAAAGGGATGCAACACGAGGACTTCCCAGGAGGTCACCCATCCTAGTACTACTCTCGCCCAAGCACGCTTAACTTCGGAGTTCTGATGGGATCCGGTGCTTTAGTGCTGGTATGATCGCATCCGACATGTTATGCACTCATTTTCCTTTATGCTTGCCCCTCCCGCACCTTGTCTGCTCTATTTTGTACCATGCCCATCCCGCTTTTCCATCCCCACCACCGTTTCCCATCAGAAATAGCCGAGCACGAGTGCCCATAAAAAAATATCGTCGTAACTTCACTATGAATGTCGCCGCCAGACGCAAAAAAAAGGGATGCAACACGAGGACTTCCCAGGAGGTCACCCATCCTAGTACTACTCTCGCCCAAGCACGCTTAACTTCGGAGTTCTGATGGGATCCGGTGCTTTAGTGCTGGTATGATCGCATCCGACATGTTATGCACTCATTTTCCTTTATGCTTGCCCCTCCCGCACCTTGTCTGCTCTATTTTGTACCATGCCCATCCCGCTTTTCCATCCCCACCACCGTTTCCCATCAGAAATAGCCGAGCACGAGTGCCCATAAAAAAATATCGTCGTAACTTCACTATGAATGTCGCCGCCAGACGCAAAAAAAAGGGATGCAACACGAGGACTTCCCAGGAGGTCACCCATCCTAGTACTACTCTCGCCCAAGCACGCTTAACTTCGGAGTTCTGATGGGATCCGGTGCTTTAGTGCTGGTATGATCGCATCCGACATGTTATGCACTCATTTTCCTTTATGCTTGCCCCTCCCGCACCTTGTCTGCTCTATTTTGTACCATGCCCATCCCGCTTTTCCATCCCCACCACCGTTTCCCATCAGAAATAGCCGAGCACGAGTGCCCATAAAAAAATATCGTCGTAACTTCACTATGAATGTCGCCGCCAGATGCAAAAAAAAGGGATGCAACACGAGGACTTCCCAGGAGGTCACCCATCCTAGTACTACTCTCGCCCAAGCACGCTTAACTTCGGAGTTCTGATGGGATCCGGTGCTTTAGTGCTGGTATGATCGCATCCGACATGTTATGCACTCATTTTCCTTTATGCTTGCCCCTCCCGCACCTTGTCTGCTCTATTTTGTACCATGCCCATCCCGCTTTTCCATCCCCACCACCGTTTCCCATCAGAAATAGCCGAGCACGAGTGCCCATAAAAAAATATCGTCGTAACTTCACTATGAATGTCGCCGCCAGATGCAAAAAAAAGGGATGCAACACGAGGACTTCCCAGGAGGTCACCCATCCTAGTACTACTCTCGCCCAAGCACGCTTAACTTCGGAGTTCTGATGGGATCCGGTGCTTTAGTGCTGGTATGATCGCATCCGACATGTTATGCACTCATTTTCCTTTATGCTTGCCCCTCCCGCACCTTGTCTGCTCTATTTTGTACCATGCCCATCCCGCTTTTCCATCCCCACCACCGTTTCCCATCAGAAATAGCCGAGCACGAGTGCCCATAAAAAAATATCGTCGTAACTTCACTATGAATGTCGCCGCCAGACGCAAAAAAAAGGGATGCAACACGAGGACTTCCCAGGAGGTCACCCATCCTAGTACTACTCTCGCCCAAGCACGCTTAACTTCGGAGTTCTGATGGGATCCGGTGCTTTAGTGCTGGTATGATCGCATCCGACATGTTATGCACTCATTTTCCTTTATGCTTGCCCCTCCCGCACCTTGTCTGCTCTATTTTGTACCATGCCCATCCCGCTTTTCCATCCCCACCACCGTTTCCCATCAGAAATAGCCGAGCACGAGTGCCCATAAAAAAATATCGTCGTAACTTCACTATGAATGTCGCCGCCAGACGCAAAAAAAAGGGATGCAACACGAGGACTTCCCAGGAGGTCACCCATCCTAGTACTACTCTCGCCCAAGCACGCTTAACTTCGGAGTTCTGATGGGATCCGGTGCTTTAGTGCTGGTATGATCGCATCCGACATGTTATGCACTCATTTTCCTTTATGCTTGCCCCTCCCGCACCTTGTCTGCTCTATTTTGTACCATGCCCATCCCGCTTTTCCATCCCCACCACCGTTTCCCATCAGAAATAGCCGAGCACGAGTGCCCATAAAAAAATATCGTCGTAACTTCACTATGAATGTCGCCGCCAGACGCAAAAAAAAGGGATGCAACACGAGGACTTCCCAGGAGGTCACCCATCCTAGTACTACTCTCGCCCAAGCACGCTTAACTTCGGAGTTCTGATGGGATCCGGTGCTTTAGTGCTGGTATGATCGCATCCGACATGTTATGCACTCATTTTCCTTTATGCTTGCCCCTCCCGCACCTTGTCTGCTCTATTTTGTACCATGCCCATCCCGCTTTTCCATCCCCACCACCGTTTCCCATCAGAAATAGCCGAGCACGAGTGCCCATAAAAAAATATCGTCGTAACTTCACTATGAATGTCGCCGCCAGATGCAAAAAAAAGGGATGCAACACGAGGACTTCCCAGGAGGTCACCCATCCTAGTACTACTCTCGCCCAAGCACGCTTAACTTCGGAGTTCTGATGGGATCCGGTGCTTTAGTGCTGGTATGATCGCATCCGACATGTTATGCACTCATTTTCCTTTATGCTTGCCCCTCCCGCACCTTGTCTGCTCTATTTTGTACCATGCCCATCCCGCTTTTCCATCCCCACCACCGTTTCCCATCAGAAATAGCCGAGCACGAGTGCCCATAAAAAAATATCGTCGTAACTTCACTATGAATGTCGCCGCCAGACGCAAAAAAAAGGGATGCAACACGAGGACTTCCCAGGAGGTCACCCATCCTAGTACTACTCTCGCCCAAGCACGCTTAACTTCGGAGTTCTGATGGGATCCGGTGCTTTAGTGCTGGTATGATCGCATCCGACATGTTATGCACTCATTTTCCTTTATGCTTGCCCCTCCCGCACCTTGTCTGCTCTATTTTGTACCATGCCCATCCCGCTTTTCCATCCCCACCACCGTTTCCCATCAGAAATAGCCGAGCACGAGTGCCCATAAAAAAATATCGTCGTAACTTCACTATGAATGTCGCCGCCAGATGCAAAAAAAAGGGATGCAACACGAGGACTTCCCAGGAGGTCACCCATCCTAGTACTACTCTCGCCCAAGCACGCTTAACTTCGGAGTTCTGATGGGATCCGGTGCTTTAGTGCTGGTATGATCGCATCCGACATGTTATGCACTCATTTTCCTTTATGCTTGCCCCTCCCGCACCTTGTCTGCTCTATTTTGTACCATGCCCATCCCGCTTTTCCATCCCCACCACCGTTTCCCATCAGAAATAGCCGAGCACGAGTGCCCATAAAAAAATATCGTCGTAACTTCACTATGAATGTCGCCGCCAGACGCAAAAAAAAGGGATGCAACACGAGGACTTCCCAGGAGGTCACCCATCCTAGTACTACTCTCGCCCAAGCACGCTTAACTTCGGAGTTCTGATGGGATCCGGTGCTTTAGTGCTGGTATGATCGCATCCGACATGTTATGCACTCATTTTCCTTTATGCTTGCCCCTCCCGCACCTTGTCTGCTCTATTTTGTACCATGCCCATCCCGCTTTTCCATCCCCACCACCGTTTCCCATCAGAAATAGCCGAGCACGAGTGCCCATAAAAAAATATCGTCGTAACTTCACTATGAATGTCGCCGCCAGATGCAAAAAAAAGGGATGCAACACGAGGACTTCCCAGGAGGTCACCCATCCTAGTACTACTCTCGCCCAAGCACGCTTAACTTCGGAGTTCTGATGGGATCCGGTGCTTTAGTGCTGGTATGATCGCATCCGACATGTTATGCACTCATTTTCCTTTATGCTTGCCCCTCCCGCACCTTGTCTGCTCTATTTTGTACCATGCCCATCCCGCTTTTCCATCCCCACCACCGTTTCCCATCAGAAATAGCCGAGCACGAGTGCCCATAAAAAAATATCGTCGTAACTTCACTATGAATGTCGCCGCCAGACGCAAAAAAAAGGGATGCAACACGAGGACTTCCCAGGAGGTCACCCATCCTAGTACTACTCTCGCCCAAGCACGCTTAACTTCGGAGTTCTGATGGGATCCGGTGCTTTAGTGCTGGTATGATCGCATCCGACATGTTATGCACTCATTTTCCTTTATGCTTGCCCCTCCCGCACCTTGTCTGCTCTATTTTGTACCATGCCCATCCCGCTTTTCCATCCCCACCACCGTTTCCCATCAGAAATAGCCGAGCACGAGTGCCCATAAAAAAATATCGTCGTAACTTCACTATGAATGTCGCCGCCAGATGCAAAAAAAAGGGATGCAACACGAGGACTTCCCAGGAGGTCACCCATCCTAGTACTACTCTCGCCCAAGCACGCTTAACTTCGGAGTTCTGATGGGATCCGGTGCTTTAGTGCTGGTATGATCGCATCCGACATGTTATGCACTCATTTTCCTTTATGCTTGCCCCTCCCGCACCTTGTCTGCTCTATTTTGTACCATGCCCATCCCGCTTTTCCATCCCCACCACCGTTTCCCATCAGAAATAGCCGAGCACGAGTGCCCATAAAAAAATATCGTCGTAACTTCACTATGAATGTCGCCGCCAGACGCAAAAAAAAGGGATGCAACACGAGGACTTCCCAGGAGGTCACCCATCCTAGTACTACTCTCGCCCAAGCACGCTTAACTTCGGAGTTCTGATGGGATCCGGTGCTTTAGTGCTGGTATGATCGCATCCGACATGTTATGCACTCATTTTCCTTTATGCTTGCCCCTCCCGCACCTTGTCTGCTCTATTTTGTACCATGCCCATCCCGCTTTTCCATCCCCACCACCGTTTCCCATCAGAAATAGCCGAGCACGAGTGCCCATAAAAAAATATCGTCGTAACTTCACTATGAATGTCGCCGCCAGACGCAAAAAAAAGGGATGCAACACGAGGACTTCCCAGGAGGTCACCCATCCTAGTACTACTCTCGCCCAAGCACGCTTAACTTCGGAGTTCTGATGGGATCCGGTGCTTTAGTGCTGGTATGATCGCATCCGACATGTTATGCACTCATTTTCCTTTATGCTTGCCCCTCCCGCACCTTGTCTGCTCTATTTTGTACCATGCCCATCCCGCTTTTCCATCCCCACCACCGTTTCCCATCAGAAATAGCCGAGCACGAGTGCCCATAAAAAAATATCGTCGTAACTTCACTATGAATGTCGCCGCCAGACGCAAAAAAAAGGGATGCAACACGAGGACTTCCCAGGAGGTCACCCATCCTAGTACTACTCTCGCCCAAGCACGCTTAACTTCGGAGTTCTGATGGGATCCGGTGCTTTAGTGCTGGTATGATCGCATCCGACATGTTATGCACTCATTTTCCTTTATGCTTGCCCCTCCCGCACCTTGTCTGCTCTATTTTGTACCATGCCCATCCCGCTTTTCCATCCCCACCACCGTTTCCCATCAGAAATAGCCGAGCACGAGTGCCCATAAAAAAATATCGTCGTAACTTCACTATGAATGTCGCCGCCAGACGCAAAAAAAAGGGATGCAACACGAGGACTTCCCAGGAGGTCACCCATCCTAGTACTACTCTCGCCCAAGCACGCTTAACTTCGGAGTTCTGATGGGATCCGGTGCTTTAGTGCTGGTATGATCGCATCCGACATGTTATGCACTCATTTTCCTTTATGCTTGCCCCTCCCGCACCTTGTCTGCTCTATTTTGTACCATGCCCATCCCGCTTTTCCATCCCCACCACCGTTTCCCATCAGAAATAGCCGAGCACGAGTGCCCATAAAAAAATATCGTCGTAACTTCACTATGAATGTCGCCGCCAGACGCAAAAAAAAGGGATGCAACACGAGGACTTCCCAGGAGGTCACCCATCCTAGTACTACTCTCGCCCAAGCACGCTTAACTTCGGAGTTCTGATGGGATCCGGTGCTTTAGTGCTGGTATGATCGCATCCGACATGTTATGCACTCATTTTCCTTTATGCTTGCCCCTCCCGCACCTTGTCTGCTCTATTTTGTACCATGCCCATCCCGCTTTTCCATCCCCACCACCGTTTCCCATCAGAAATAGCCGAGCACGAGTGCCCATAAAAAAATATCGTCGTAACTTCACTATGAATGTCGCCGCCAGACGCAAAAAAAAGGGATGCAACACGAGGACTTCCCAGGAGGTCACCCATCCTAGTACTACTCTCGCCCAAGCACGCTTAACTTCGGAGTTCTGATGGGATCCGGTGCTTTAGTGCTGGTATGATCGCATCCGACATGTTATGCACTCATTTTCCTTTATGCTTGCCCCTCCCGCACCTTGTCTGCTCTATTTTGTACCATGCCCATCCCGCTTTTCCATCCCCACCACCGTTTCCCATCAGAAATAGCCGAGCACGAGTGCCCATAAAAAAATATCGTCGTAACTTCACTATGAATGTCGCCGCCAGACGCAAAAAAAAGGGATGCAACACGAGGACTTCCCAGGAGGTCACCCATCCTAGTACTACTCTCGCCCAAGCACGCTTAACTTCGGAGTTCTGATGGGATCCGGTGCTTTAGTGCTGGTATGATCGCATCCGACATGTTATGCACTCATTTTCCTTTATGCTTGCCCCTCCCGCACCTTGTCTGCTCTATTTTGTACCATGCCCATCCCGCTTTTCCATCCCCACCACCGTTTCCCATCAGAAATAGCCGAGCACGAGTGCCCATAAAAAAATATCGTCGTAACTTCACTATGAATGTCGCCGCCAGATGCAAAAAAAAGGGATGCAACACGAGGACTTCCCAGGAGGTCACCCATCCTAGTACTACTCTCGCCCAAGCACGCTTAACTTCGGAGTTCTGATGGGATCCGGTGCTTTAGTGCTGGTATGATCGCATCCGACATGTTATGCACTCATTTTCCTTTATGCTTGCCCCTCCCGCACCTTGTCTGCTCTATTTTGTACCATGCCCATCCCGCTTTTCCATCCCCACCACCGTTTCCCATCAGAAATAGCCGAGCACGAGTGCCCATAAAAAAATATCGTCGTAACTTCACTATGAATGTCGCCGCCAGATGCAAAAAAAAGGGATGCAACACGAGGACTTCCCAGGAGGTCACCCATCCTAGTACTACTCTCGCCCAAGCACGCTTAACTTCGGAGTTCTGATGGGATCCGGTGCTTTAGTGCTGGTATGATCGCATCCGACATGTTATGCACTCATTTTCCTTTATGCTTGCCCCTCCCGCACCTTGTCTGCTCTATTTTGTACCATGCCCATCCCGCTTTTCCATCCCCACCACCGTTTCCCATCAGAAATAGCCGAGCACGAGTGCCCATAAAAAAATATCGTCGTAACTTCACTATGAATGTCGCCGCCAGACGCAAAAAAAAGGGATGCAACACGAGGACTTCCCAGGAGGTCACCCATCCTAGTACTACTCTCGCCCAAGCACGCTTAACTTCGGAGTTCTGATGGGATCCGGTGCTTTAGTGCTGGTATGATCGCATCCGACATGTTATGCACTCATTTTCCTTTATGCTTGCCCCTCCCGCACCTTGTCTGCTCTATTTTGTACCATGCCCATCCCGCTTTTCCATCCCCACCACCGTTTCCCATCAGAAATAGCCGAGCACGAGTGCCCATAAAAAAATATCGTCGTAACTTCACTATGAATGTCGCCGCCAGACGCAAAAAAAAGGGATGCAACACGAGGACTTCCCAGGAGGTCACCCATCCTAGTACTACTCTCGCCCAAGCACGCTTAACTTCGGAGTTCTGATGGGATCCGGTGCTTTAGTGCTGGTATGATCGCATCCGACATGTTATGCACTCATTTTCCTTTATGCTTGCCCCTCCCGCACCTTGTCTGCTCTATTTTGTACCATGCCCATCCCGCTTTTCCATCCCCACCACCGTTTCCCATCAGAAATAGCCGAGCACGAGTGCCCATAAAAAAATATCGTCGTAACTTCACTATGAATGTCGCCGCCAGACGCAAAAAAAAGGGATGCAACACGAGGACTTCCCAGGAGGTCACCCATCCTAGTACTACTCTCGCCCAAGCACGCTTAACTTCGGAGTTCTGATGGGATCCGGTGCTTTAGTGCTGGTATGATCGCATCCGACATGTTATGCACTCATTTTCCTTTATGCTTGCCCCTCCCGCACCTTGTCTGCTCTATTTTGTACCATGCCCATCCCGCTTTTCCATCCCCACCACCGTTTCCCATCAGAAATAGCCGAGCACGAGTGCCCATAAAAAAATATCGTCGTAACTTCACTATGAATGTCGCCGCCAGACGCAAAAAAAAGGGATGCAACACGAGGACTTCCCAGGAGGTCACCCATCCTAGTACTACTCTCGCCCAAGCACGCTTAACTTCGGAGTTCTGATGGGATCCGGTGCTTTAGTGCTGGTATGATCGCATCCGACATGTTATGCACTCATTTTCCTTTATGCTTGCCCCTCCCGCACCTTGTCTGCTCTATTTTGTACCATGCCCATCCCGCTTTTCCATCCCCACCACCGTTTCCCATCAGAAATAGCCGAGCACGAGTGCCCATAAAAAAATATCGTCGTAACTTCACTATGAATGTCGCCGCCAGACGCAAAAAAAAGGGATGCAACACGAGGACTTCCCAGGAGGTCACCCATCCTAGTACTACTCTCGCCCAAGCACGCTTAACTTCGGAGTTCTGATGGGATCCGGTGCTTTAGTGCTGGTATGATCGCATCCGACATGTTATGCACTCATTTTCCTTTATGCTTGCCCCTCCCGCACCTTGTCTGCTCTATTTTGTACCATGCCCATCCCGCTTTTCCATCCCCACCACCGTTTCCCATCAGAAATAGCCGAGCACGAGTGCCCATAAAAAAATATCGTCGTAACTTCACTATGAATGTCGCCGCCAGATGCAAAAAAAAGGGATGCAACACGAGGACTTCCCAGGAGGTCACCCATCCTAGTACTACTCTCGCCCAAGCACGCTTAACTTCGGAGTTCTGATGGGATCCGGTGCTTTAGTGCTGGTATGATCGCATCCGACATGTTATGCACTCATTTTCCTTTATGCTTGCCCCTCCCGCACCTTGTCTGCTCTATTTTGTACCATGCCCATCCCGCTTTTCCATCCCCACCACCGTTTCCCATCAGAAATAGCCGAGCACGAGTGCCCATAAAAAAATATCGTCGTAACTTCACTATGAATGTCGCCGCCAGACGCAAAAAAAAGGGATGCAACACGAGGACTTCCCAGGAGGTCACCCATCCTAGTACTACTCTCGCCCAAGCACGCTTAACTTCGGAGTTCTGATGGGATCCGGTGCTTTAGTGCTGGTATGATCGCATCCGACATGTTATGCACTCATTTTCCTTTATGCTTGCCCCTCCCGCACCTTGTCTGCTCTATTTTGTACCATGCCCATCCCGCTTTTCCATCCCCACCACCGTTTCCCATCAGAAATAGCCGAGCACGAGTGCCCATAAAAAAATATCGTCGTAACTTCACTATGAATGTCGCCGCCAGACGCAAAAAAAAGGGATGCAACACGAGGACTTCCCAGGAGGTCACCCATCCTAGTACTACTCTCGCCCAAGCACGCTTAACTTCGGAGTTCTGATGGGATCCGGTGCTTTAGTGCTGGTATGATCGCATCCGACATGTTATGCACTCATTTTCCTTTATGCTTGCCCCTCCCGCACCTTGTCTGCTCTATTTTGTACCATGCCCATCCCGCTTTTCCATCCCCACCACCGTTTCCCATCAGAAATAGCCGAGCACGAGTGCCCATAAAAAAATATCGTCGTAACTTCACTATGAATGTCGCCGCCAGACGCAAAAAAAAGGGATGCAACACGAGGACTTCCCAGGAGGTCACCCATCCTAGTACTACTCTCGCCCAAGCACGCTTAACTTCGGAGTTCTGATGGGATCCGGTGCTTTAGTGCTGGTATGATCGCATCCGACATGTTATGCACTCATTTTCCTTTATGCTTGCCCCTCCCGCACCTTGTCTGCTCTATTTTGTACCATGCCCATCCCGCTTTTCCATCCCCACCACCGTTTCCCATCAGAAATAGCCGAGCACGAGTGCCCATAAAAAAATATCGTCGTAACTTCACTATGAATGTCGCCGCCAGACGCAAAAAAAAGGGATGCAACACGAGGACTTCCCAGGAGGTCACCCATCCTAGTACTACTCTCGCCCAAGCACGCTTAACTTCGGAGTTCTGATGGGATCCGGTGCTTTAGTGCTGGTATGATCGCATCCGACATGTTATGCACTCATTTTCCTTTATGCTTGCCCCTCCCGCACCTTGTCTGCTCTATTTTGTACCATGCCCATCCCGCTTTTCCATCCCCACCACCGTTTCCCATCAGAAATAGCCGAGCACGAGTGCCCATAAAAAAATATCGTCGTAACTTCACTATGAATGTCGCCGCCAGACGCAAAAAAAAGGGATGCAACACGAGGACTTCCCAGGAGGTCACCCATCCTAGTACTACTCTCGCCCAAGCACGCTTAACTTCGGAGTTCTGATGGGATCCGGTGCTTTAGTGCTGGTATGATCGCATCCGACATGTTATGCACTCATTTTCCTTTATGCTTGCCCCTCCCGCACCTTGTCTGCTCTATTTTGTACCATGCCCATCCCGCTTTTCCATCCCCACCACCGTTTCCCATCAGAAATAGCCGAGCACGAGTGCCCATAAAAAAATATCGTCGTAACTTCACTATGAATGTCGCCGCCAGACGCAAAAAAAAGGGATGCAACACGAGGACTTCCCAGGAGGTCACCCATCCTAGTACTACTCTCGCCCAAGCACGCTTAACTTCGGAGTTCTGATGGGATCCGGTGCTTTAGTGCTGGTATGATCGCATCCGACATGTTATGCACTCATTTTCCTTTATGCTTGCCCCTCCCGCACCTTGTCTGCTCTATTTTGTACCATGCCCATCCCGCTTTTCCATCCCCACCACCGTTTCCCATCAGAAATAGCCGAGCACGAGTGCCCATAAAAAAATATCGTCGTAACTTCACTATGAATGTCGCCGCCAGATGCAAAAAAAAGGGATGCAACACGAGGACTTCCCAGGAGGTCACCCATCCTAGTACTACTCTCGCCCAAGCACGCTTAACTTCGGAGTTCTGATGGGATCCGGTGCTTTAGTGCTGGTATGATCGCATCCGACATGTTATGCACTCATTTTCCTTTATGCTTGCCCCTCCCGCACCTTGTCTGCTCTATTTTGTACCATGCCCATCCCGCTTTTCCATCCCCACCACCGTTTCCCATCAGAAATAGCCGAGCACGAGTGCCCATAAAAAAATATCGTCGTAACTTCACTATGAATGTCGCCGCCAGACGCAAAAAAAAGGGATGCAACACGAGGACTTCCCAGGAGGTCACCCATCCTAGTACTACTCTCGCCCAAGCACGCTTAACTTCGGAGTTCTGATGGGATCCGGTGCTTTAGTGCTGGTATGATCGCATCCGACATGTTATGCACTCATTTTCCTTTATGCTTGCCCCTCCCGCACCTTGTCTGCTCTATTTTGTACCATGCCCATCCCGCTTTTCCATCCCCACCACCGTTTCCCATCAGAAATAGCCGAGCACGAGTGCCCATAAAAAAATATCGTCGTAACTTCACTATGAATGTCGCCGCCAGACGCAAAAAAAAGGGATGCAACACGAGGACTTCCCAGGAGGTCACCCATCCTAGTACTACTCTCGCCCAAGCACGCTTAACTTCGGAGTTCTGATGGGATCCGGTGCTTTAGTGCTGGTATGATCGCATCCGACATGTTATGCACTCATTTTCCTTTATGCTTGCCCCTCCCGCACCTTGTCTGCTCTATTTTGTACCATGCCCATCCCGCTTTTCCATCCCCACCACCGTTTCCCATCAGAAATAGCCGAGCACGAGTGCCCATAAAAAAATATCGTCGTAACTTCACTATGAATGTCGCCGCCAGACGCAAAAAAAAGGGATGCAACACGAGGACTTCCCAGGAGGTCACCCATCCTAGTACTACTCTCGCCCAAGCACGCTTAACTTCGGAGTTCTGATGGGATCCGGTGCTTTAGTGCTGGTATGATCGCATCCGACATGTTATGCACTCATTTTCCTTTATGCTTGCCCCTCCCGCACCTTGTCTGCTCTATTTTGTACCATGCCCATCCCGCTTTTCCATCCCCACCACCGTTTCCCATCAGAAATAGCCGAGCACGAGTGCCCATAAAAAAATATCGTCGTAACTTCACTATGAATGTCGCCGCCAGACGCAAAAAAAAGGGATGCAACACGAGGACTTCCCAGGAGGTCACCCATCCTAGTACTACTCTCGCCCAAGCACGCTTAACTTCGGAGTTCTGATGGGATCCGGTGCTTTAGTGCTGGTATGATCGCATCCGACATGTTATGCACTCATTTTCCTTTATGCTTGCCCCTCCCGCACCTTGTCTGCTCTATTTTGTACCATGCCCATCCCGCTTTTCCATCCCCACCACCGTTTCCCATCAGAAATAGCCGAGCACGAGTGCCCATAAAAAAATATCGTCGTAACTTCACTATGAATGTCGCCGCCAGACGCAAAAAAAAGGGATGCAACACGAGGACTTCCCAGGAGGTCACCCATCCTAGTACTACTCTCGCCCAAGCACGCTTAACTTCGGAGTTCTGATGGGATCCGGTGCTTTAGTGCTGGTATGATCGCATCCGACATGTTATGCACTCATTTTCCTTTATGCTTGCCCCTCCCGCACCTTGTCTGCTCTATTTTGTACCATGCCCATCCCGCTTTTCCATCCCCACCACCGTTTCCCATCAGAAATAGCCGAGCACGAGTGCCCATAAAAAAATATCGTCGTAACTTCACTATGAATGTCGCCGCCAGATGCAAAAAAAAGGGATGCAACACGAGGACTTCCCAGGAGGTCACCCATCCTAGTACTACTCTCGCCCAAGCACGCTTAACTTCGGAGTTCTGATGGGATCCGGTGCTTTAGTGCTGGTATGATCGCATCCGACATGTTATGCACTCATTTTCCTTTATGCTTGCCCCTCCCGCACCTTGTCTGCTCTATTTTGTACCATGCCCATCCCGCTTTTCCATCCCCACCACCGTTTCCCATCAGAAATAGCCGAGCACGAGTGCCCATAAAAAAATATCGTCGTAACTTCACTATGAATGTCGCCGCCAGACGCAAAAAAAAGGGATGCAACACGAGGACTTCCCAGGAGGTCACCCATCCTAGTACTACTCTCGCCCAAGCACGCTTAACTTCGGAGTTCTGATGGGATCCGGTGCTTTAGTGCTGGTATGATCGCATCCGACATGTTATGCACTCATTTTCCTTTATGCTTGCCCCTCCCGCACCTTGTCTGCTCTATTTTGTACCATGCCCATCCCGCTTTTCCATCCCCACCACCGTTTCCCATCAGAAATAGCCGAGCACGAGTGCCCATAAAAAAATATCGTCGTAACTTCACTATGAATGTCGCCGCCAGACGCAAAAAAAAGGGATGCAACACGAGGACTTCCCAGGAGGTCACCCATCCTAGTACTACTCTCGCCCAAGCACGCTTAACTTCGGAGTTCTGATGGGATCCGGTGCTTTAGTGCTGGTATGATCGCATCCGACATGTTATGCACTCATTTTCCTTTATGCTTGCCCCTCCCGCACCTTGTCTGCTCTATTTTGTACCATGCCCATCCCGCTTTTCCATCCCCACCACCGTTTCCCATCAGAAATAGCCGAGCACGAGTGCCCATAAAAAAATATCGTCGTAACTTCACTATGAATGTCGCCGCCAGATGCAAAAAAAAGGGATGCAACACGAGGACTTCCCAGGAGGTCACCCATCCTAGTACTACTCTCGCCCAAGCACGCTTAACTTCGGAGTTCTGATGGGATCCGGTGCTTTAGTGCTGGTATGATCGCATCCGACATGTTATGCACTCATTTTCCTTTATGCTTGCCCCTCCCGCACCTTGTCTGCTCTATTTTGTACCATGCCCATCCCGCTTTTCCATCCCCACCACCGTTTCCCATCAGAAATAGCCGAGCACGAGTGCCCATAAAAAAATATCGTCGTAACTTCACTATGAATGTCGCCGCCAGACGCAAAAAAAAGGGATGCAACACGAGGACTTCCCAGGAGGTCACCCATCCTAGTACTACTCTCGCCCAAGCACGCTTAACTTCGGAGTTCTGATGGGATCCGGTGCTTTAGTGCTGGTATGATCGCATCCGACATGTTATGCACTCATTTTCCTTTATGCTTGCCCCTCCCGCACCTTGTCTGCTCTATTTTGTACCATGCCCATCCCGCTTTTCCATCCCCACCACCGTTTCCCATCAGAAATAGCCGAGCACGAGTGCCCATAAAAAAATATCGTCGTAACTTCACTATGAATGTCGCCGCCAGACGCAAAAAAAAGGGATGCAACACGAGGACTTCCCAGGAGGTCACCCATCCTAGTACTACTCTCGCCCAAGCACGCTTAACTTCGGAGTTCTGATGGGATCCGGTGCTTTAGTGCTGGTATGATCGCATCCGACATGTTATGCACTCATTTTCCTTTATGCTTGCCCCTCCCGCACCTTGTCTGCTCTATTTTGTACCATGCCCATCCCGCTTTTCCATCCCCACCACCGTTTCCCATCAGAAATAGCCGAGCACGAGTGCCCATAAAAAAATATCGTCGTAACTTCACTATGAATGTCGCCGCCAGATGCAAAAAAAAGGGATGCAACACGAGGACTTCCCAGGAGGTCACCCATCCTAGTACTACTCTCGCCCAAGCACGCTTAACTTCGGAGTTCTGATGGGATCCGGTGCTTTAGTGCTGGTATGATCGCATCCGACATGTTATGCACTCATTTTCCTTTATGCTTGCCCCTCCCGCACCTTGTCTGCTCTATTTTGTACCATGCCCATCCCGCTTTTCCATCCCCACCACCGTTTCCCATCAGAAATAGCCGAGCACGAGTGCCCATAAAAAAATATCGTCGTAACTTCACTATGAATGTCGCCGCCAGACGCAAAAAAAAGGGATGCAACACGAGGACTTCCCAGGAGGTCACCCATCCTAGTACTACTCTCGCCCAAGCACGCTTAACTTCGGAGTTCTGATGGGATCCGGTGCTTTAGTGCTGGTATGATCGCATCCGACATGTTATGCACTCATTTTCCTTTATGCTTGCCCCTCCCGCACCTTGTCTGCTCTATTTTGTACCATGCCCATCCCGCTTTTCCATCCCCACCACCGTTTCCCATCAGAAATAGCCGAGCACGAGTGCCCATAAAAAAATATCGTCGTAACTTCACTATGAATGTCGCCGCCAGACGCAAAAAAAAGGGATGCAACACGAGGACTTCCCAGGAGGTCACCCATCCTAGTACTACTCTCGCCCAAGCACGCTTAACTTCGGAGTTCTGATGGGATCCGGTGCTTTAGTGCTGGTATGATCGCATCCGACATGTTATGCACTCATTTTCCTTTATGCTTGCCCCTCCCGCACCTTGTCTGCTCTATTTTGTACCATGCCCATCCCGCTTTTCCATCCCCACCACCGTTTCCCATCAGAAATAGCCGAGCACGAGTGCCCATAAAAAAATATCGTCGTAACTTCACTATGAATGTCGCCGCCAGACGCAAAAAAAAGGGATGCAACACGAGGACTTCCCAGGAGGTCACCCATCCTAGTACTACTCTCGCCCAAGCACGCTTAACTTCGGAGTTCTGATGGGATCCGGTGCTTTAGTGCTGGTATGATCGCATCCGACATGTTATGCACTCATTTTCCTTTATGCTTGCCCCTCCCGCACCTTGTCTGCTCTATTTTGTACCATGCCCATCCCGCTTTTCCATCCCCACCACCGTTTCCCATCAGAAATAGCCGAGCACGAGTGCCCATAAAAAAATATCGTCGTAACTTCACTATGAATGTCGCCGCCAGATGCAAAAAAAAGGGATGCAACACGAGGACTTCCCAGGAGGTCACCCATCCTAGTACTACTCTCGCCCAAGCACGCTTAACTTCGGAGTTCTGATGGGATCCGGTGCTTTAGTGCTGGTATGATCGCATCCGACATGTTATGCACTCATTTTCCTTTATGCTTGCCCCTCCCGCACCTTGTCTGCTCTATTTTGTACCATGCCCATCCCGCTTTTCCATCCCCACCACCGTTTCCCATCAGAAATAGCCGAGCACGAGTGCCCATAAAAAAATATCGTCGTAACTTCACTATGAATGTCGCCGCCAGACGCAAAAAAAAGGGATGCAACACGAGGACTTCCCAGGAGGTCACCCATCCTAGTACTACTCTCGCCCAAGCACGCTTAACTTCGGAGTTCTGATGGGATCCGGTGCTTTAGTGCTGGTATGATCGCATCCGACATGTTATGCACTCATTTTCCTTTATGCTTGCCCCTCCCGCACCTTGTCTGCTCTATTTTGTACCATGCCCATCCCGCTTTTCCATCCCCACCACCGTTTCCCATCAGAAATAGCCGAGCACGAGTGCCCATAAAAAAATATCGTCGTAACTTCACTATGAATGTCGCCGCCAGATGCAAAAAAAAGGGATGCAACACGAGGACTTCCCAGGAGGTCACCCATCCTAGTACTACTCTCGCCCAAGCACGCTTAACTTCGGAGTTCTGATGGGATCCGGTGCTTTAGTGCTGGTATGATCGCATCCGACATGTTATGCACTCATTTTCCTTTATGCTTGCCCCTCCCGCACCTTGTCTGCTCTATTTTGTACCATGCCCATCCCGCTTTTCCATCCCCACCACCGTTTCCCATCAGAAATAGCCGAGCACGAGTGCCCATAAAAAAATATCGTCGTAACTTCACTATGAATGTCGCCGCCAGACGCAAAAAAAAGGGATGCAACACGAGGACTTCCCAGGAGGTCACCCATCCTAGTACTACTCTCGCCCAAGCACGCTTAACTTCGGAGTTCTGATGGGATCCGGTGCTTTAGTGCTGGTATGATCGCATCCGACATGTTATGCACTCATTTTCCTTTATGCTTGCCCCTCCCGCACCTTGTCTGCTCTATTTTGTACCATGCCCATCCCGCTTTTCCATCCCCACCACCGTTTCCCATCAGAAATAGCCGAGCACGAGTGCCCATAAAAAAATATCGTCGTAACTTCACTATGAATGTCGCCGCCAGACGCAAAAAAAAGGGATGCAACACGAGGACTTCCCAGGAGGTCACCCATCCTAGTACTACTCTCGCCCAAGCACGCTTAACTTCGGAGTTCTGATGGGATCCGGTGCTTTAGTGCTGGTATGATCGCATCCGACATGTTATGCACTCATTTTCCTTTATGCTTGCCCCTCCCGCACCTTGTCTGCTCTATTTTGTACCATGCCCATCCCGCTTTTCCATCCCCACCACCGTTTCCCATCAGAAATAGCCGAGCACGAGTGCCCATAAAAAAATATCGTCGTAACTTCACTATGAATGTCGCCGCCAGATGCAAAAAAAAGGGATGCAACACGAGGACTTCCCAGGAGGTCACCCATCCTAGTACTACTCTCGCCCAAGCACGCTTAACTTCGGAGTTCTGATGGGATCCGGTGCTTTAGTGCTGGTATGATCGCATCCGACATGTTATGCACTCATTTTCCTTTATGCTTGCCCCTCCCGCACCTTGTCTGCTCTATTTTGTACCATGCCCATCCCGCTTTTCCATCCCCACCACCGTTTCCCATCAGAAATAGCCGAGCACGAGTGCCCATAAAAAAATATCGTCGTAACTTCACTATGAATGTCGCCGCCAGACGCAAAAAAAAGGGATGCAACACGAGGACTTCCCAGGAGGTCACCCATCCTAGTACTACTCTCGCCCAAGCACGCTTAACTTCGGAGTTCTGATGGGATCCGGTGCTTTAGTGCTGGTATGATCGCATCCGACATGTTATGCACTCATTTTCCTTTATGCTTGCCCCTCCCGCACCTTGTCTGCTCTATTTTGTACCATGCCCATCCCGCTTTTCCATCCCCACCACCGTTTCCCATCAGAAATAGCCGAGCACGAGTGCCCATAAAAAAATATCGTCGTAACTTCACTATGAATGTCGCCGCCAGATGCAAAAAAAAGGGATGCAACACGAGGACTTCCCAGGAGGTCACCCATCCTAGTACTACTCTCGCCCAAGCACGCTTAACTTCGGAGTTCTGATGGGATCCGGTGCTTTAGTGCTGGTATGATCGCATCCGACATGTTATGCACTCATTTTCCTTTATGCTTGCCCCTCCCGCACCTTGTCTGCTCTATTTTGTACCATGCCCATCCCGCTTTTCCATCCCCACCACCGTTTCCCATCAGAAATAGCCGAGCACGAGTGCCCATAAAAAAATATCGTCGTAACTTCACTATGAATGTCGCCGCCAGACGCAAAAAAAAGGGATGCAACACGAGGACTTCCCAGGAGGTCACCCATCCTAGTACTACTCTCGCCCAAGCACGCTTAACTTCGGAGTTCTGATGGGATCCGGTGCTTTAGTGCTGGTATGATCGCATCCGACATGTTATGCACTCATTTTCCTTTATGCTTGCCCCTCCCGCACCTTGTCTGCTCTATTTTGTACCATGCCCATCCCGCTTTTCCATCCCCACCACCGTTTCCCATCAGAAATAGCCGAGCACGAGTGCCCATAAAAAAATATCGTCGTAACTTCACTATGAATGTCGCCGCCAGATGCAAAAAAAAGGGATGCAACACGAGGACTTCCCAGGAGGTCACCCATCCTAGTACTACTCTCGCCCAAGCACGCTTAACTTCGGAGTTCTGATGGGATCCGGTGCTTTAGTGCTGGTATGATCGCATCCGACATGTTATGCACTCATTTTCCTTTATGCTTGCCCCTCCCGCACCTTGTCTGCTCTATTTTGTACCATGCCCATCCCGCTTTTCCATCCCCACCACCGTTTCCCATCAGAAATAGCCGAGCACGAGTGCCCATAAAAAAATATCGTCGTAACTTCACTATGAATGTCGCCGCCAGATGCAAAAAAAAGGGATGCAACACGAGGACTTCCCAGGAGGTCACCCATCCTAGTACTACTCTCGCCCAAGCACGCTTAACTTCGGAGTTCTGATGGGATCCGGTGCTTTAGTGCTGGTATGATCGCATCCGACATGTTATGCACTCATTTTCCTTTATGCTTGCCCCTCCCGCACCTTGTCTGCTCTATTTTGTACCATGCCCATCCCGCTTTTCCATCCCCACCACCGTTTCCCATCAGAAATAGCCGAGCACGAGTGCCCATAAAAAAATATCGTCGTAACTTCACTATGAATGTCGCCGCCAGATGCAAAAAAAAGGGATGCAACACGAGGACTTCCCAGGAGGTCACCCATCCTAGTACTACTCTCGCCCAAGCACGCTTAACTTCGGATTATGCATGATATCCCATGCCGCTTTTCCATCCCCACCACCGTTTCCCATCAGAAATAGCCGAGCACGAGTGCCCATAAAAAAATATCGTCGTAACTTCACTATGAATGTCGCCGCCAGATGCAAAAAAAAGGGATGCAACACGAGGACTTCCCAGGAGGTCACCCATCCTAGTACTACTCTCGCCCAAGCACGCTTAACTTCGGAGTTCTGATGGGATCCGGTGCTTTAGTGCTGGTATGATCGCATCCGACATGTTATGCACTCATTTTCCTTTATGCTTGCCCCTCCCGCACCTTGTCTGCTCTATTTTGTACCATGCCCATCCCGCTTTTCCATCCCCACCACCGTTTCCCATCAGAAATAGCCGAGCACGAGTGCCCATAAAAAAATATCGTCGTAACTTCACTATGAATGTCGCCGCCAGACGCAAAAAAAAGGGATGCAACACGAGGACTTCCCAGGAGGTCACCCATCCTAGTACTACTCTCGCCCAAGCACGCTTAACTTCGGAGTTCTGATGGGATCCGGTGCTTTAGTGCTGGTATGATCGCATCCGACATGTTATGCACTCATTTTCCTTTATGCTTGCCCCTCCCGCACCTTGTCTGCTCTATTTTGTACCATGCCCATCCCGCTTTTCCATCCCCACCACCGTTTCCCATCAGAAATAGCCGAGCACGAGTGCCCATAAAAAAATATCGTCGTAACTTCACTATGAATGTCGCCGCCAGACGCAAAAAAAAGGGATGCAACACGAGGACTTCCCAGGAGGTCACCCATCCTAGTACTACTCTCGCCCAAGCACGCTTAACTTCGGAGTTCTGATGGGATCCGGTGCTTTAGTGCTGGTATGATCGCATCCGACATGTTATGCACTCATTTTCCTTTATGCTTGCCCCTCCCGCACCTTGTCTGCTCTATTTTGTACCATGCCCATCCCGCTTTTCCATCCCCACCACCGTTTCCCATCAGAAATAGCCGAGCACGAGTGCCCATAAAAAAATATCGTCGTAACTTCACTATGAATGTCGCCGCCAGACGCAAAAAAAAGGGATGCAACACGAGGACTTCCCAGGAGGTCACCCATCCTAGTACTACTCTCGCCCAAGCACGCTTAACTTCGGAGTTCTGATGGGATCCGGTGCTTTAGTGCTGGTATGATCGCATCCGACATGTTATGCACTCATTTTCCTTTATGCTTGCCCCTCCCGCACCTTGTCTGCTCTATTTTGTACCATGCCCATCCCGCTTTTCCATCCCCACCACCGTTTCCCATCAGAAATAGCCGAGCACGAGTGCCCATAAAAAAATATCGTCGTAACTTCACTATGAATGTCGCCGCCAGACGCAAAAAAAAGGGATGCAACACGAGGACTTCCCAGGAGGTCACCCATCCTAGTACTACTCTCGCCCAAGCACGCTTAACTTCGGAGTTCTGATGGGATCCGGTGCTTTAGTGCTGGTATGATCGCATCCGACATGTTATGCACTCATTTTCCTTTATGCTTGCCCCTCCCGCACCTTGTCTGCTCTATTTTGTACCATGCCCATCCCGCTTTTCCATCCCCACCACCGTTTCCCATCAGAAATAGCCGAGCACGAGTGCCCATAAAAAAATATCGTCGTAACTTCACTATGAATGTCGCCGCCAGATGCAAAAAAAAGGGATGCAACACGAGGACTTCCCAGGAGGTCACCCATCCTAGTACTACTCTCGCCCAAGCACGCTTAACTTCGGAGTTCTGATGGGATCCGGTGCTTTAGTGCTGGTATGATCGCATCCGACATGTTATGCACTCATTTTCCTTTATGCTTGCCCCTCCCGCACCTTGTCTGCTCTATTTTGTACCATGCCCATCCCGCTTTTCCATCCCCACCACCGTTTCCCATCAGAAATAGCCGAGCACGAGTGCCCATAAAAAAATATCGTCGTAACTTCACTATGAATGTCGCCGCCAGACGCAAAAAAAAGGGATGCAACACGAGGACTTCCCAGGAGGTCACCCATCCTAGTACTACTCTCGCCCAAGCACGCTTAACTTCGGAGTTCTGATGGGATCCGGTGCTTTAGTGCTGGTATGATCGCATCCGACATGTTATGCACTCATTTTCCTTTATGCTTGCCCCTCCCGCACCTTGTCTGCTCTATTTTGTACCATGCCCATCCCGCTTTTCCATCCCCACCACCGTTTCCCATCAGAAATAGCCGAGCACGAGTGCCCATAAAAAAATATCGTCGTAACTTCACTATGAATGTCGCCGCCAGACGCAAAAAAAAGGGATGCAACACGAGGACTTCCCAGGAGGTCACCCATCCTAGTACTACTCTCGCCCAAGCACGCTTAACTTCGGAGTTCTGATGGGATCCGGTGCTTTAGTGCTGGTATGATCGCATCCGACATGTTATGCACTCATTTTCCTTTATGCTTGCCCCTCCCGCACCTTGTCTGCTCTATTTTGTACCATGCCCATCCCGCTTTTCCATCCCCACCACCGTTTCCCATCAGAAATAGCCGAGCACGAGTGCCCATAAAAAAATATCGTCGTAACTTCACTATGAATGTCGCCGCCAGATGCAAAAAAAAGGGATGCAACACGAGGACTTCCCAGGAGGTCACCCATCCTAGTACTACTCTCGCCCAAGCACGCTTAACTTCGGAGTTCTGATGGGATCCGGTGCTTTAGTGCTGGTATGATCGCATCCGACATGTTATGCACTCATTTTCCTTTATGCTTGCCCCTCCCGCACCTTGTCTGCTCTATTTTGTACCATGCCCATCCCGCTTTTCCATCCCCACCACCGTTTCCCATCAGAAATAGCCGAGCACGAGTGCCCATAAAAAAATATCGTCGTAACTTCACTATGAATGTCGCCGCCAGATGCAAAAAAAAGGGATGCAACACGAGGACTTCCCAGGAGGTCACCCATCCTAGTACTACTCTCGCCCAAGCACGCTTAACTTCGGAGTTCTGATGGGATCCGGTGCTTTAGTGCTGGTATGATCCATCCCCACCACCGTTTCCCATCAGAAATAGCCGAGCACGAGTGCCCATAAAAAAATATCGTCGTAACTTCACTATGAATGTCGCCGCCAGATGCAAAAAAAAGGGATGCAACACGAGGACTTCCCAGGAGGTCACCCATCCTAGTACTACTCTCGCCCAAGCACGCTTAACTTCGGAGTTCTGATGGGATCCGGTGCTTTAGTGCTGGTATGATCGCATCCGACATGTTATGCACTCATTTTCCTTTATGCTTGCCCCTCCCGCACCTTGTCTGCTCTATTTTGTACCATGCCCATCCCGCTTTTCCATCCCCACCACCGTTTCCCATCAGAAATAGCCGAGCACGAGTGCCCATAAAAAAATATCGTCGTAACTTCACTATGAATGTCGCCGCCAGACGCAAAAAAAAGGGATGCAACACGAGGACTTCCCAGGAGGTCACCCATCCTAGTACTACTCTCGCCCAAGCACGCTTAACTTCGGAGTTCTGATGGGATCCGGTGCTTTAGTGCTGGTATGATCGCATCCGACATGTTATGCACTCATTTTCCTTTATGCTTGCCCCTCCCGCACCTTGTCTGCTCTATTTTGTACCATGCCCATCCCGCTTTTCCATCCCCACCACCGTTTCCCATCAGAAATAGCCGAGCACGAGTGCCCATAAAAAAATATCGTCGTAACTTCACTATGAATGTCGCCGCCAGATGCAAAAAAAAGGGATGCAACACGAGGACTTCCCAGGAGGTCACCCATCCTAGTACTACTCTCGCCCAAGCACGCTTAACTTCGGAGTTCTGATGGGATCCGGTGCTTTAGTGCTGGTATGATCGCATCCGACATGTTATGCACTCATTTTCCTTTATGCTTGCCCCTCCCGCACCTTGTCTGCTCTATTTTGTACCATGCCCATCCCGCTTTTCCATCCCCACCACCGTTTCCCATCAGAAATAGCCGAGCACGAGTGCCCATAAAAAAATATCGTCGTAACTTCACTATGAATGTCGCCGCCAGATGCAAAAAAAAGGGATGCAACACGAGGACTTCCCAGGAGGTCACCCATCCTAGTACTACTCTCGCCCAAGCACGCTTAACTTCGGAGTTCTGATGGGATCCGGTGCTTTAGTGCTGGTATGATCGCATCCGACATGTTATGCACTCATTTTCCTTTATGCTTGCCCCTCCCGCACCTTGTCTGCTCTATTTTGTACCATGCCCATCCCGCTTTTCCATCCCCACCACCGTTTCCCATCAGAAATAGCCGAGCACGAGTGCCCATAAAAAAATATCGTCGTAACTTCACTATGAATGTCGCCGCCAGACGCAAAAAAAAGGGATGCAACACGAGGACTTCCCAGGAGGTCACCCATCCTAGTACTACTCTCGCCCAAGCACGCTTAACTTCGGAGTTCTGATGGGATCCGGTGCTTTAGTGCTGGTATGATCGCATCCGACATGTTATGCACTCATTTTCCTTTATGCTTGCCCCTCCCGCACCTTGTCTGCTCTATTTTGTACCATGCCCATCCCGCTTTTCCATCCCCACCACCGTTTCCCATCAGAAATAGCCGAGCACGAGTGCCCATAAAAAAATATCGTCGTAACTTCACTATGAATGTCGCCGCCAGATGCAAAAAAAAGGGATGCAACACGAGGACTTCCCAGGAGGTCACCCATCCTAGTACTACTCTCGCCCAAGCACGCTTAACTTCGGAGTTCTGATGGGATCCGGTGCTTTAGTGCTGGTATGATCGCATCCGACATGTTATGCACTCATTTTCCTTTATGCTTGCCCCTCCCGCACCTTGTCTGCTCTATTTTGTACCATGCCCATCCCGCTTTTCCATCCCCACCACCGTTTCCCATCAGAAATAGCCGAGCACGAGTGCCCATAAAAAAATATCGTCGTAACTTCACTATGAATGTCGCCGCCAGACGCAAAAAAAAGGGATGCAACACGAGGACTTCCCAGGAGGTCACCCATCCTAGTACTACTCTCGCCCAAGCACGCTTAACTTCGGAGTTCTGATGGGATCCGGTGCTTTAGTGCTGGTATGATCGCATCCGACATGTTATGCACTCATTTTCCTTTATGCTTGCCCCTCCCGCACCTTGTCTGCTCTATTTTGTACCATGCCCATCCCGCTTTTCCATCCCCACCACCGTTTCCCATCAGAAATAGCCGAGCACGAGTGCCCATAAAAAAATATCGTCGTAACTTCACTATGAATGTCGCCGCCAGATGCAAAAAAAAGGGATGCAACACGAGGACTTCCCAGGAGGTCACCCATCCTAGTACTACTCTCGCCCAAGCACGCTTAACTTCGGAGTTCTGATGGGATCCGGTGCTTTAGTGCTGGTATGATCGCATCCGACATGTTATGCACTCATTTTCCTTTATGCTTGCCCCTCCCGCACCTTGTCTGCTCTATTTTGTACCATGCCCATCCCGCTTTTCCATCCCCACCACCGTTTCCCATCAGAAATAGCCGAGCACGAGTGCCCATAAAAAAATATCGTCGTAACTTCACTATGAATGTCGCCGCCAGACGCAAAAAAAAGGGATGCAACACGAGGACTTCCCAGGAGGTCACCCATCCTAGTACTACTCTCGCCCAAGCACGCTTAACTTCGGAGTTCTGATGGGATCCGGTGCTTTAGTGCTGGTATGATCGCATCCGACATGTTATGCACTCATTTTCCTTTATGCTTGCCCCTCCCGCACCTTGTCTGCTCTATTTTGTACCATGCCCATCCCGCTTTTCCATCCCCACCACCGTTTCCCATCAGAAATAGCCGAGCACGAGTGCCCATAAAAAAATATCGTCGTAACTTCACTATGAATGTCGCCGCCAGACGCAAAAAAAAGGGATGCAACACGAGGACTTCCCAGGAGGTCACCCATCCTAGTACTACTCTCGCCCAAGCACGCTTAACTTCGGAGTTCTGATGGGATCCGGTGCTTTAGTGCTGGTATGATCGCATCCGACATGTTATGCACTCATTTTCCTTTATGCTTGCCCCTCCCGCACCTTGTCTGCTCTATTTTGTACCATGCCCATCCCGCTTTTCCATCCCCACCACCGTTTCCCATCAGAAATAGCCGAGCACGAGTGCCCATAAAAAAATATCGTCGTAACTTCACTATGAATGTCGCCGCCAGACGCAAAAAAAAGGGATGCAACACGAGGACTTCCCAGGAGGTCACCCATCCTAGTACTACTCTCGCCCAAGCACGCTTAACTTCGGAGTTCTGATGGGATCCGGTGCTTTAGTGCTGGTATGATCGCATCCGACATGTTATGCACTCATTTTCCTTTATGCTTGCCCCTCCCGCACCTTGTCTGCTCTATTTTGTACCATGCCCATCCCGCTTTTCCATCCCCACCACCGTTTCCCATCAGAAATAGCCGAGCACGAGTGCCCATAAAAAAATATCGTCGTAACTTCACTATGAATGTCGCCGCCAGACGCAAAAAAAAGGGATGCAACACGAGGACTTCCCAGGAGGTCACCCATCCTAGTACTACTCTCGCCCAAGCACGCTTAACTTCGGAGTTCTGATGGGATCCGGTGCTTTAGTGCTGGTATGATCGCATCCGACATGTTATGCACTCATTTTCCTTTATGCTTGCCCCTCCCGCACCTTGTCTGCTCTATTTTGTACCATGCCCATCCCGCTTTTCCATCCCCACCACCGTTTCCCATCAGAAATAGCCGAGCACGAGTGCCCATAAAAAAATATCGTCGTAACTTCACTATGAATGTCGCCGCCAGACGCAAAAAAAAGGGATGCAACACGAGGACTTCCCAGGAGGTCACCCATCCTAGTACTACTCTCGCCCAAGCACGCTTAACTTCGGAGTTCTGATGGGATCCGGTGCTTTAGTGCTGGTATGATCGCATCCGACATGTTATGCACTCATTTTCCTTTATGCTTGCCCCTCCCGCACCTTGTCTGCTCTATTTTGTACCATGCCCATCCCGCTTTTCCATCCCCACCACCGTTTCCCATCAGAAATAGCCGAGCACGAGTGCCCATAAAAAAATATCGTCGTAACTTCACTATGAATGTCGCCGCCAGATGCAAAAAAAAGGGATGCAACACGAGGACTTCCCAGGAGGTCACCCATCCTAGTACTACTCTCGCCCAAGCACGCTTAACTTCGGAGTTCTGATGGGATCCGGTGCTTTAGTGCTGGTATGATCGCATCCGACATGTTATGCACTCATTTTCCTTTATGCTTGCCCCTCCCGCACCTTGTCTGCTCTATTTTGTACCATGCCCATCCCGCTTTTCCATCCCCACCACCGTTTCCCATCAGAAATAGCCGAGCACGAGTGCCCATAAAAAAATATCGTCGTAACTTCACTATGAATGTCGCCGCCAGACGCAAAAAAAAGGGATGCAACACGAGGACTTCCCAGGAGGTCACCCATCCTAGTACTACTCTCGCCCAAGCACGCTTAACTTCGGAGTTCTGATGGGATCCGGTGCTTTAGTGCTGGTATGATCGCATCCGACATGTTATGCACTCATTTTCCTTTATGCTTGCCCCTCCCGCACCTTGTCTGCTCTATTTTGTACCATGCCCATCCCGCTTTTCCATCCCCACCACCGTTTCCCATCAGAAATAGCCGAGCACGAGTGCCCATAAAAAAATATCGTCGTAACTTCACTATGAATGTCGCCGCCAGATGCAAAAAAAAGGGATGCAACACGAGGACTTCCCAGGAGGTCACCCATCCTAGTACTACTCTCGCCCAAGCACGCTTAACTTCGGAGTTCTGATGGGATCCGGTGCTTTAGTGCTGGTATGATCGCATCCGACATGTTATGCACTCATTTTCCTTTATGCTTGCCCCTCCCGCACCTTGTCTGCTCTATTTTGTACCATGCCCATCCCGCTTTTCCATCCCCACCACCGTTTCCCATCAGAAATAGCCGAGCACGAGTGCCCATAAAAAAATATCGTCGTAACTTCACTATGAATGTCGCCGCCAGACGCAAAAAAAAGGGATGCAACACGAGGACTTCCCAGGAGGTCACCCATCCTAGTACTACTCTCGCCCAAGCACGCTTAACTTCGGAGTTCTGATGGGATCCGGTGCTTTAGTGCTGGTATGATCGCATCCGACATGTTATGCACTCATTTTCCTTTATGCTTGCCCCTCCCGCACCTTGTCTGCTCTATTTTGTACCATGCCCATCCCGCTTTTCCATCCCCACCACCGTTTCCCATCAGAAATAGCCGAGCACGAGTGCCCATAAAAAAATATCGTCGTAACTTCACTATGAATGTCGCCGCCAGATGCAAAAAAAAGGGATGCAACACGAGGACTTCCCAGGAGGTCACCCATCCTAGTACTACTCTCGCCCAAGCACGCTTAACTTCGGAGTTCTGATGGGATCCGGTGCTTTAGTGCTGGTATGATCGCATCCGACATGTTATGCACTCATTTTCCTTTATGCTTGCCCCTCCCGCACCTTGTCTGCTCTATTTTGTACCATGCCCATCCCGCTTTTCCATCCCCACCACCGTTTCCCATCAGAAATAGCCGAGCACGAGTGCCCATAAAAAAATATCGTCGTAACTTCACTATGAATGTCGCCGCCAGACGCAAAAAAAAGGGATGCAACACGAGGACTTCCCAGGAGGTCACCCATCCTAGTACTACTCTCGCCCAAGCACGCTTAACTTCGGAGTTCTGATGGGATCCGGTGCTTTAGTGCTGGTATGATCGCATCCGACATGTTATGCACTCATTTTCCTTTATGCTTGCCCCTCCCGCACCTTGTCTGCTCTATTTTGTACCATGCCCATCCCGCTTTTCCATCCCCACCACCGTTTCCCATCAGAAATAGCCGAGCACGAGTGCCCATAAAAAAATATCGTCGTAACTTCACTATGAATGTCGCCGCCAGACGCAAAAAAAAGGGATGCAACACGAGGACTTCCCAGGAGGTCACCCATCCTAGTACTACTCTCGCCCAAGCACGCTTAACTTCGGAGTTCTGATGGGATCCGGTGCTTTAGTGCTGGTATGATCGCATCCGACATGTTATGCACTCATTTTCCTTTATGCTTGCCCCTCCCGCACCTTGTCTGCTCTATTTTGTACCATGCCCATCCCGCTTTTCCATCCCCACCACCGTTTCCCATCAGAAATAGCCGAGCACGAGTGCCCATAAAAAAATATCGTCGTAACTTCACTATGAATGTCGCCGCCAGACGCAAAAAAAAGGGATGCAACACGAGGACTTCCCAGGAGGTCACCCATCCTAGTACTACTCTCGCCCAAGCACGCTTAACTTCGGAGTTCTGATGGGATCCGGTGCTTTAGTGCTGGTATGATCGCATCCGACATGTTATGCACTCATTTTCCTTTATGCTTGCCCCTCCCGCACCTTGTCTGCTCTATTTTGTACCATGCCCATCCCGCTTTTCCATCCCCACCACCGTTTCCCATCAGAAATAGCCGAGCACGAGTGCCCATAAAAAAATATCGTCGTAACTTCACTATGAATGTCGCCGCCAGACGCAAAAAAAAGGGATGCAACACGAGGACTTCCCAGGAGGTCACCCATCCTAGTACTACTCTCGCCCAAGCACGCTTAACTTCGGAGTTCTGATGGGATCCGGTGCTTTAGTGCTGGTATGATCGCATCCGACATGTTATGCACTCATTTTCCTTTATGCTTGCCCCTCCCGCACCTTGTCTGCTCTATTTTGTACCATGCCCATCCCGCTTTTCCATCCCCACCACCGTTTCCCATCAGAAATAGCCGAGCACGAGTGCCCATAAAAAAATATCGTCGTAACTTCACTATGAATGTCGCCGCCAGATGCAAAAAAAAGGGATGCAACACGAGGACTTCCCAGGAGGTCACCCATCCTAGTACTACTCTCGCCCAAGCACGCTTAACTTCGGAGTTCTGATGGGATCCGGTGCTTTAGTGCTGGTATGATCGCATCCGACATGTTATGCACTCATTTTCCTTTATGCTTGCCCCTCCCGCACCTTGTCTGCTCTATTTTGTACCATGCCCATCCCGCTTTTCCATCCCCACCACCGTTTCCCATCAGAAATAGCCGAGCACGAGTGCCCATAAAAAAATATCGTCGTAACTTCACTATGAATGTCGCCGCCAGACGCAAAAAAAAGGGATGCAACACGAGGACTTCCCAGGAGGTCACCCATCCTAGTACTACTCTCGCCCAAGCACGCTTAACTTCGGAGTTCTGATGGGATCCGGTGCTTTAGTGCTGGTATGATCGCATCCGACATGTTATGCACTCATTTTCCTTTATGCTTGCCCCTCCCGCACCTTGTCTGCTCTATTTTGTACCATGCCCATCCCGCTTTTCCATCCCCACCACCGTTTCCCATCAGAAATAGCCGAGCACGAGTGCCCATAAAAAAATATCGTCGTAACTTCACTATGAATGTCGCCGCCAGACGCAAAAAAAAGGGATGCAACACGAGGACTTCCCAGGAGGTCACCCATCCTAGTACTACTCTCGCCCAAGCACGCTTAACTTCGGAGTTCTGATGGGATCCGGTGCTTTAGTGCTGGTATGATCGCATCCGACATGTTATGCACTCATTTTCCTTTATGCTTGCCCCTCCCGCACCTTGTCTGCTCTATTTTGTACCATGCCCATCCCGCTTTTCCATCCCCACCACCGTTTCCCATCAGAAATAGCCGAGCACGAGTGCCCATAAAAAAATATCGTCGTAACTTCACTATGAATGTCGCCGCCAGACGCAAAAAAAAGGGATGCAACACGAGGACTTCCCAGGAGGTCACCCATCCTAGTACTACTCTCGCCCAAGCACGCTTAACTTCGGAGTTCTGATGGGATCCGGTGCTTTAGTGCTGGTATGATCGCATCCGACATGTTATGCACTCATTTTCCTTTATGCTTGCCCCTCCCGCACCTTGTCTGCTCTATTTTGTACCATGCCCATCCCGCTTTTCCATCCCCACCACCGTTTCCCATCAGAAATAGCCGAGCACGAGTGCCCATAAAAAAATATCGTCGTAACTTCACTATGAATGTCGCCGCCAGACGCAAAAAAAAGGGATGCAACACGAGGACTTCCCAGGAGGTCACCCATCCTAGTACTACTCTCGCCCAAGCACGCTTAACTTCGGAGTTCTGATGGGATCCGGTGCTTTAGTGCTGGTATGATCGCATCCGACATGTTATGCACTCATTTTCCTTTATGCTTGCCCCTCCCGCACCTTGTCTGCTCTATTTTGTACCATGCCCATCCCGCTTTTCCATCCCCACCACCGTTTCCCATCAGAAATAGCCGAGCACGAGTGCCCATAAAAAAATATCGTCGTAACTTCACTATGAATGTCGCCGCCAGATGCAAAAAAAAGGGATGCAACACGAGGACTTCCCAGGAGGTCACCCATCCTAGTACTACTCTCGCCCAAGCACGCTTAACTTCGGAGTTCTGATGGGATCCGGTGCTTTAGTGCTGGTATGATCGCATCCGACATGTTATGCACTCATTTTCCTTTATGCTTGCCCCTCCCGCACCTTGTCTGCTCTATTTTGTACCATGCCCATCCCGCTTTTCCATCCCCACCACCGTTTCCCATCAGAAATAGCCGAGCACGAGTGCCCATAAAAAAATATCGTCGTAACTTCACTATGAATGTCGCCGCCAGACGCAAAAAAAAGGGATGCAACACGAGGACTTCCCAGGAGGTCACCCATCCTAGTACTACTCTCGCCCAAGCACGCTTAACTTCGGAGTTCTGATGGGATCCGGTGCTTTAGTGCTGGTATGATCGCATCCGACATGTTATGCACTCATTTTCCTTTATGCTTGCCCCTCCCGCACCTTGTCTGCTCTATTTTGTACCATGCCCATCCCGCTTTTCCATCCCCACCACCGTTTCCCATCAGAAATAGCCGAGCACGAGTGCCCATAAAAAAATATCGTCGTAACTTCACTATGAATGTCGCCGCCATGCAAAAAAAAGGGATGCAACACGAGGACTTCCCAGGAGGTCACCCATCCTAGTACTACTCTCGCCCAAGCACGCTTAACTTCGGAGTTCTGATGGGATCCGGTGCTTTAGTGCTGGTATGATCGCATCCGACATGTTATGCACTCATTTTCCTTTATGCTTGCCCCTCCCGCACCTTGTCTGCTCTATTTTGTACCATGCCCATCCCGCTTTTCCATCCCCACCACCGTTTCCCATCAGAAATAGCCGAGCACGAGTGCCCATAAAAAAATATCGTCGTAACTTCACTATGAATGTCGCCGCCAGACGCAAAAAAAAGGGATGCAACACGAGGACTTCCCAGGAGGTCACCCATCCTAGTACTACTCTCGCCCAAGCACGCTTAACTTCGGAGTTCTGATGGGATCCGGTGCTTTAGTGCTGGTATGATCGCATCCGACATGTTATGCACTCATTTTCCTTTATGCTTGCCCCTCCCGCACCTTGTCTGCTCTATTTTGTACCATGCCCATCCCGCTTTTCCATCCCCACCACCGTTTCCCATCAGAAATAGCCGAGCACGAGTGCCCATAAAAAAATATCGTCGTAACTTCACTATGAATGTCGCCGCCAGATGCAAAAAAAAGGGATGCAACACGAGGACTTCCCAGGAGGTCACCCATCCTAGTACTACTCTCGCCCAAGCACGCTTAACTTCGGAGTTCTGATGGGATCCGGTGCTTTAGTGCTGGTATGATCGCATCCGACATGTTATGCACTCATTTTCCTTTATGCTTGCCCCTCCCGCACCTTGTCTGCTCTATTTTGTACCATGCCCATCCCGCTTTTCCATCCCCACCACCGTTTCCCATCAGAAATAGCCGAGCACGAGTGCCCATAAAAAAATATCGTCGTAACTTCACTATGAATGTCGCCGCCAGATGCAAAAAAAAGGGATGCAACACGAGGACTTCCCAGGAGGTCACCCATCCTAGTACTACTCTCGCCCAAGCACGCTTAACTTCGGAGTTCTGATGGGATCCGGTGCTTTAGTGCTGGTATGATCGCATCCGACATGTTATGCACTCATTTTCCTTTATGCTTGCCCCTCCCGCACCTTGTCTGCTCTATTTTGTACCATGCCCATCCCGCTTTTCCATCCCCACCACCGTTTCCCATCAGAAATAGCCGAGCACGAGTGCCCATAAAAAAATATCGTCGTAACTTCACTATGAATGTCGCCGCCAGATGCAAAAAAAAGGGATGCAACACGAGGACTTCCCAGGAGGTCACCCATCCTAGTACTACTCTCGCCCAAGCACGCTTAACTTCGGAGTTCTGATGGGATCCGGTGCTTTAGTGCTGGTATGATCGCATCCGACATGTTATGCACTCATTTTCCTTTATGCTTGCCCCTCCCGCACCTTGTCTGCTCTATTTTGTACCATGCCCATCCCGCTTTTCCATCCCCACCACCGTTTCCCATCAGAAATAGCCGAGCACGAGTGCCCATAAAAAAATATCGTCGTAACTTCACTATGAATGTCGCCGCCAGACGCAAAAAAAAGGGATGCAACACGAGGACTTCCCAGGAGGTCACCCATCCTAGTACTACTCTCGCCCAAGCACGCTTAACTTCGGAGTTCTGATGGGATCCGGTGCTTTAGTGCTGGTATGATCGCATCCGACATGTTATGCACTCATTTTCCTTTATGCTTGCCCCTCCCGCACCTTGTCTGCTCTATTTTGTACCATGCCCATCCCGCTTTTCCATCCCCACCACCGTTTCCCATCAGAAATAGCCGAGCACGAGTGCCCATAAAAAAATATCGTCGTAACTTCACTATGAATGTCGCCGCCAGACGCAAAAAAAAGGGATGCAACACGAGGACTTCCCAGGAGGTCACCCATCCTAGTACTACTCTCGCCCAAGCACGCTTAACTTCGGAGTTCTGATGGGATCCGGTGCTTTAGTGCTGGTATGATCGCATCCGACATGTTATGCACTCATTTTCCTTTATGCTTGCCCCTCCCGCACCTTGTCTGCTCTATTTTGTACCATGCCCATCCCGCTTTTCCATCCCCACCACCGTTTCCCATCAGAAATAGCCGAGCACGAGTGCCCATAAAAAAATATCGTCGTAACTTCACTATGAATGTCGCCGCCAGACGCAAAAAAAAGGGATGCAACACGAGGACTTCCCAGGAGGTCACCCATCCTAGTACTACTCTCGCCCAAGCACGCTTAACTTCGGAGTTCTGATGGGATCCGGTGCTTTAGTGCTGGTATGATCGCATCCGACATGTTATGCACTCATTTTCCTTTATGCTTGCCCCTCCCGCACCTTGTCTGCTCTATTTTGTACCATGCCCATCCCGCTTTTCCATCCCCACCACCGTTTCCCATCAGAAATAGCCGAGCACGAGTGCCCATAAAAAAATATCGTCGTAACTTCACTATGAATGTCGCCGCCAGATGCAAAAAAAAGGGATGCAACACGAGGACTTCCCAGGAGGTCACCCATCCTAGTACTACTCTCGCCCAAGCACGCTTAACTTCGGAGTTCTGATGGGATCCGGTGCTTTAGTGCTGGTATGATCGCATCCGACATGTTATGCACTCATTTTCCTTTATGCTTGCCCCTCCCGCACCTTGTCTGCTCTATTTTGTACCATGCCCATCCCGCTTTTCCATCCCCACCACCGTTTCCCATCAGAAATAGCCGAGCACGAGTGCCCATAAAAAAATATCGTCGTAACTTCACTATGAATGTCGCCGCCAGACGCAAAAAAAAGGGATGCAACACGAGGACTTCCCAGGAGGTCACCCATCCTAGTACTACTCTCGCCCAAGCACGCTTAACTTCGGAGTTCTGATGGGATCCGGTGCTTTAGTGCTGGTATGATCGCATCCGACATGTTATGCACTCATTTTCCTTTATGCTTGCCCCTCCCGCACCTTGTCTGCTCTATTTTGTACCATGCCCATCCCGCTTTTCCATCCCCACCACCGTTTCCCATCAGAAATAGCCGAGCACGAGTGCCCATAAAAAAATATCGTCGTAACTTCACTATGAATGTCGCCGCCAGATGCAAAAAAAAGGGATGCAACACGAGGACTTCCCAGGAGGTCACCCATCCTAGTACTACTCTCGCCCAAGCACGCTTAACTTCGGAGTTCTGATGGGATCCGGTGCTTTAGTGCTGGTATGATCGCATCCGACATGTTATGCACTCATTTTCCTTTATGCTTGCCCCTCCCGCACCTTGTCTGCTCTATTTTGTACCATGCCCATCCCGCTTTTCCATCCCCACCACCGTTTCCCATCAGAAATAGCCGAGCACGAGTGCCCATAAAAAAATATCGTCGTAACTTCACTATGAATGTCGCCGCCAGACGCAAAAAAAAGGGATGCAACACGAGGACTTCCCAGGAGGTCACCCATCCTAGTACTACTCTCGCCCAAGCACGCTTAACTTCGGAGTTCTGATGGGATCCGGTGCTTTAGTGCTGGTATGATCGCATCCGACATGTTATGCACTCATTTTCCTTTATGCTTGCCCCTCCCGCACCTTGTCTGCTCTATTTTGTACCATGCCCATCCCGCTTTTCCATCCCCACCACCGTTTCCCATCAGAAATAGCCGAGCACGAGTGCCCATAAAAAAATATCGTCGTAACTTCACTATGAATGTCGCCGCCAGATGCAAAAAAAAAGGGATGCAACACGAGGACTTCCCAGGAGGTCACCCATCCTAGTACTACTCTCGCCCAAGCACGCTTAACTTCGGAGTTCTGATGGGATCCGGTGCTTTAGTGCTGGTATGATCGCATCCGACATGTTATGCACTCATTTTCCTTTATGCTTGCCCCTCCCGCACCTTGTCTGCTCTATTTTGTACCATGCCCATCCCGCTTTTCCATCCCCACCACCGTTTCCCATCAGAAATAGCCGAGCACGAGTGCCCATAAAAAAATATCGTCGTAACTTCACTATGAATGTCGCCGCCAGACGCAAAAAAAAGGGATGCAACACGAGGACTTCCCAGGAGGTCACCCATCCTAGTACTACTCTCGCCCAAGCACGCTTAACTTCGGAGTTCTGATGGGATCCGGTGCTTTAGTGCTGGTATGATCGCATCCGACATGTTATGCACTCATTTTCCTTTATGCTTGCCCCTCCCGCACCTTGTCTGCTCTATTTTGTACCATGCCCATCCCGCTTTTCCATCCCCACCACCGTTTCCCATCAGAAATAGCCGAGCACGAGTGCCCATAAAAAAATATCGTCGTAACTTCACTATGAATGTCGCCGCCAGATGCAAAAAAAAGGGATGCAACACGAGGACTTCCCAGGAGGTCACCCATCCTAGTACTACTCTCGCCCAAGCACGCTTAACTTCGGAGTTCTGATGGGATCCGGTGCTTTAGTGCTGGTATGATCGCATCCGACATGTTATGCACTCATTTTCCTTTATGCTTGCCCCTCCCGCACCTTGTCTGCTCTATTTTGTACCATGCCCATCCCGCTTTTCCATCCCCACCACCGTTTCCCATCAGAAATAGCCGAGCACGAGTGCCCATAAAAAAATATCGTCGTAACTTCACTATGAATGTCGCCGCCAGACGCAAAAAAAAGGGATGCAACACGAGGACTTCCCAGGAGGTCACCCATCCTAGTACTACTCTCGCCCAAGCACGCTTAACTTCGGAGTTCTGATGGGATCCGGTGCTTTAGTGCTGGTATGATCGCATCCGACATGTTATGCACTCATTTTCCTTTATGCTTGCCCCTCCCGCACCTTGTCTGCTCTATTTTGTACCATGCCCATCCCGCTTTTCCATCCCCACCACCGTTTCCCATCAGAAATAGCCGAGCACGAGTGCCCATAAAAAAATATCGTCGTAACTTCACTATGAATGTCGCCGCCAGACGCAAAAAAAAGGGATGCAACACGAGGACTTCCCAGGAGGTCACCCATCCTAGTACTACTCTCGCCCAAGCACGCTTAACTTCGGAGTTCTGATGGGATCCGGTGCTTTAGTGCTGGTATGATCGCATCCGACATGTTATGCACTCATTTTCCTTTATGCTTGCCCCTCCCGCACCTTGTCTGCTCTATTTTGTACCATGCCCATCCCGCTTTTCCATCCCCACCACCGTTTCCCATCAGAAATAGCCGAGCACGAGTGCCCATAAAAAAATATCGTCGTAACTTCACTATGAATGTCGCCGCCAGACGCAAAAAAAAGGGATGCAACACGAGGACTTCCCAGGAGGTCACCCATCCTAGTACTACTCTCGCCCAAGCACGCTTAACTTCGGAGTTCTGATGGGATCCGGTGCTTTAGTGCTGGTATGATCGCATCCGACATGTTATGCACTCATTTTCCTTTATGCTTGCCCCTCCCGCACCTTGTCTGCTCTATTTTGTACCATGCCCATCCCGCTTTTCCATCCCCACCACCGTTTCCCATCAGAAATAGCCGAGCACGAGTGCCCATAAAAAAATATCGTCGTAACTTCACTATGAATGTCGCCGCCAGACGCAAAAAAAAGGGATGCAACACGAGGACTTCCCAGGAGGTCACCCATCCTAGTACTACTCTCGCCCAAGCACGCTTAACTTCGGAGTTCTGATGGGATCCGGTGCTTTAGTGCTGGTATGATCGCATCCGACATGTTATGCACTCATTTTCCTTTATGCTTGCCCCTCCCGCACCTTGTCTGCTCTATTTTGTACCATGCCCATCCCGCTTTTCCATCCCCACCACCGTTTCCCATCAGAAATAGCCGAGCACGAGTGCCCATAAAAAAATATCGTCGTAACTTCACTATGAATGTCGCCGCCAGACGCAAAAAAAAGGGATGCAACACGAGGACTTCCCAGGAGGTCACCCATCCTAGTACTACTCTCGCCCAAGCACGCTTAACTTCGGAGTTCTGATGGGATCCGGTGCTTTAGTGCTGGTATGATCGCATCCGACATGTTATGCACTCATTTTCCTTTATGCTTGCCCCTCCCGCACCTTGTCTGCTCTATTTTGTACCATGCCCATCCCGCTTTTCCATCCCCACCACCGTTTCCCATCAGAAATAGCCGAGCACGAGTGCCCATAAAAAAATATCGTCGTAACTTCACTATGAATGTCGCCGCCAGACGCAAAAAAAAGGGATGCAACACGAGGACTTCCCAGGAGGTCACCCATCCTAGTACTACTCTCGCCCAAGCACGCTTAACTTCGGAGTTCTGATGGGATCCGGTGCTTTAGTGCTGGTATGATCGCATCCGACATGTTATGCACTCATTTTCCTTTATGCTTGCCCCTCCCGCACCTTGTCTGCTCTATTTTGTACCATGCCCATCCCGCTTTTCCATCCCCACCACCGTTTCCCATCAGAAATAGCCGAGCACGAGTGCCCATAAAAAAATATCGTCGTAACTTCACTATGAATGTCGCCGCCAGACGCAAAAAAAAGGGATGCAACACGAGGACTTCCCAGGAGGTCACCCATCCTAGTACTACTCTCGCCCAAGCACGCTTAACTTCGGAGTTCTGATGGGATCCGGTGCTTTAGTGCTGGTATGATCGCATCCGACATGTTATGCACTCATTTTCCTTTATGCTTGCCCCTCCCGCACCTTGTCTGCTCTATTTTGTACCATGCCCATCCCGCTTTTCCATCCCCACCACCGTTTCCCATCAGAAATAGCCGAGCACGAGTGCCCATAAAAAAATATCGTCGTAACTTCACTATGAATGTCGCCGCCAGACGCAAAAAAAAGGGATGCAACACGAGGACTTCCCAGGAGGTCACCCATCCTAGTACTACTCTCGCCCAAGCACGCTTAACTTCGGAGTTCTGATGGGATCCGGTGCTTTAGTGCTGGTATGATCGCATCCGACATGTTATGCACTCATTTTCCTTTATGCTTGCCCCTCCCGCACCTTGTCTGCTCTATTTTGTACCATGCCCATCCCGCTTTTCCATCCCCACCACCGTTTCCCATCAGAAATAGCCGAGCACGAGTGCCCATAAAAAAATATCGTCGTAACTTCACTATGAATGTCGCCGCCAGATGCAAAAAAAAAGGGATGCAACACGAGGACTTCCCAGGAGGTCACCCATCCTAGTACTACTCTCGCCCAAGCACGCTTAACTTCGGAGTTCTGATGGGATCCGGTGCTTTAGTGCTGGTATGATCGCATCCGACATGTTATGCACTCATTTTCCTTTATGCTTGCCCCTCCCGCACCTTGTCTGCTCTATTTTGTACCATGCCCATCCCGCTTTTCCATCCCCACCACCGTTTCCCATCAGAAATAGCCGAGCACGAGTGCCCATAAAAAAATATCGTCGTAACTTCACTATGAATGTCGCCGCCAGACGCAAAAAAAAGGGATGCAACACGAGGACTTCCCAGGAGGTCACCCATCCTAGTACTACTCTCGCCCAAGCACGCTTAACTTCGGAGTTCTGATGGGATCCGGTGCTTTAGTGCTGGTATGATCGCATCCGACATGTTATGCACTCATTTTCCTTTATGCTTGCCCCTCCCGCACCTTGTCTGCTCTATTTTGTACCATGCCCATCCCGCTTTTCCATCCCCACCACCGTTTCCCATCAGAAATAGCCGAGCACGAGTGCCCATAAAAAAATATCGTCGTAACTTCACTATGAATGTCGCCGCCAGATGCAAAAAAAAGGGATGCAACACGAGGACTTCCCAGGAGGTCACCCATCCTAGTACTACTCTCGCCCAAGCACGCTTAACTTCGGAGTTCTGATGGGATCCGGTGCTTTAGTGCTGGTATGATCGCATCCGACATGTTATGCACTCATTTTCCTTTATGCTTGCCCCTCCCGCACCTTGTCTGCTCTATTTTGTACCATGCCCATCCCGCTTTTCCATCCCCACCACCGTTTCCCATCAGAAATAGCCGAGCACGAGTGCCCATAAAAAAATATCGTCGTAACTTCACTATGAATGTCGCCGCCAGACGCAAAAAAAAAGGGATGCAACACGAGGACTTCCCAGGAGGTCACCCATCCTAGTACTACTCTCGCCCAAGCACGCTTAACTTCGGAGTTCTGATGGGATCCGGTGCTTTAGTGCTGGTATGATCGCATCCGACATGTTATGCACTCATTTTCCTTTATGCTTGCCCCTCCCGCACCTTGTCTGCTCTATTTTGTACCATGCCCATCCCGCTTTTCCATCCCCACCACCGTTTCCCATCAGAAATAGCCGAGCACGAGTGCCCATAAAAAAATATCGTCGTAACTTCACTATGAATGTCGCCGCCAGATGCAAAAAAAAGGGATGCAACACGAGGACTTCCCAGGAGGTCACCCATCCTAGTACTACTCTCGCCCAAGCACGCTTAACTTCGGAGTTCTGATGGGATCCGGTGCTTTAGTGCTGGTATGATCGCATCCGACATGTTATGCACTCATTTTCCTTTATGCTTGCCCCTCCCGCACCTTGTCTGCTCTATTTTGTACCATGCCCATCCCGCTTTTCCATCCCCACCACCGTTTCCCATCAGAAATAGCCGAGCACGAGTGCCCATAAAAAAATATCGTCGTAACTTCACTATGAATGTCGCCGCCAGACGCAAAAAAAAGGGATGCAACACGAGGACTTCCCAGGAGGTCACCCATCCTAGTACTACTCTCGCCCAAGCACGCTTAACTTCGGAGTTCTGATGGGATCCGGTGCTTTAGTGCTGGTATGATCGCATCCGACATGTTATGCACTCATTTTCCTTTATGCTTGCCCCTCCCGCACCTTGTCTGCTCTATTTTGTACCATGCCCATCCCGCTTTTCCATCCCCACCACCGTTTCCCATCAGAAATAGCCGAGCACGAGTGCCCATAAAAAAATATCGTCGTAACTTCACTATGAATGTCGCCGCCAGATGCAAAAAAAAGGGATGCAACACGAGGACTTCCCAGGAGGTCACCCATCCTAGTACTACTCTCGCCCAAGCACGCTTAACTTCGGAGTTCTGATGGGATCCGGTGCTTTAGTGCTGGTATGATCGCATCCGACATGTTATGCACTCATTTTCCTTTATGCTTGCCCCTCCCGCACCTTGTCTGCTCTATTTTGTACCATGCCCATCCCGCTTTTCCATCCCCACCACCGTTTCCCATCAGAAATAGCCGAGCACGAGTGCCCATAAAAAAATATCGTCGTAACTTCACTATGAATGTCGCCGCCAGACGCAAAAAAAAGGGATGCAACACGAGGACTTCCCAGGAGGTCACCCATCCTAGTACTACTCTCGCCCAAGCACGCTTAACTTCGGAGTTCTGATGGGATCCGGTGCTTTAGTGCTGGTATGATCGCATCCGACATGTTATGCACTCATTTTCCTTTATGCTTGCCCCTCCCGCACCTTGTCTGCTCTATTTTGTACCATGCCCATCCCGCTTTTCCATCCCCACCACCGTTTCCCATCAGAAATAGCCGAGCACGAGTGCCCATAAAAAAATATCGTCGTAACTTCACTATGAATGTCGCCGCCAGACGCAAAAAAAAAGGGATGCAACACGAGGACTTCCCAGGAGGTCACCCATCCTAGTACTACTCTCGCCCAAGCACGCTTAACTTCGGAGTTCTGATGGGATCCGGTGCTTTAGTGCTGGTATGATCGCATCCGACATGTTATGCACTCATTTTCCTTTATGCTTGCCCCTCCCGCACCTTGTCTGCTCTATTTTGTACCATGCCCATCCCGCTTTTCCATCCCCACCACCGTTTCCCATCAGAAATAGCCGAGCACGAGTGCCCATAAAAAAATATCGTCGTAACTTCACTATGAATGTCGCCGCCAGATGCAAAAAAAAGGGATGCAACACGAGGACTTCCCAGGAGGTCACCCATCCTAGTACTACTCTCGCCCAAGCACGCTTAACTTCGGAGTTCTGATGGGATCCGGTGCTTTAGTGCTGGTATGATCGCATCCGACATGTTATGCACTCATTTTCCTTTATGCTTGCCCCTCCCGCACCTTGTCTGCTCTATTTTGTACCATGCCCATCCCGCTTTTCCATCCCCACCACCGTTTCCCATCAGAAATAGCCGAGCACGAGTGCCCATAAAAAAATATCGTCGTAACTTCACTATGAATGTCGCCGCCAGACGCAAAAAAAAGGGATGCAACACGAGGACTTCCCAGGAGGTCACCCATCCTAGTACTACTCTCGCCCAAGCACGCTTAACTTCGGAGTTCTGATGGGATCCGGTGCTTTAGTGCTGGTATGATCGCATCCGACATGTTATGCACTCATTTTCCTTTATGCTTGCCCCTCCCGCACCTTGTCTGCTCTATTTTGTACCATGCCCATCCCGCTTTTCCATCCCCACCACCGTTTCCCATCAGAAATAGCCGAGCACGAGTGCCCATAAAAAAATATCGTCGTAACTTCACTATGAATGTCGCCGCCAGACGCAAAAAAAAAGGGATGCAACACGAGGACTTCCCAGGAGGTCACCCATCCTAGTACTACTCTCGCCCAAGCACGCTTAACTTCGGAGTTCTGATGGGATCCGGTGCTTTAGTGCTGGTATGATCGCATCCGACATGTTATGCACTCATTTTCCTTTATGCTTGCCCCTCCCGCACCTTGTCTGCTCTATTTTGTACCATGCCCATCCCGCTTTTCCATCCCCACCACCGTTTCCCATCAGAAATAGCCGAGCACGAGTGCCCATAAAAAAATATCGTCGTAACTTCACTATGAATGTCGCCGCCAGACGCAAAAAAAAGGGATGCAACACGAGGACTTCCCAGGAGGTCACCCATCCTAGTACTACTCTCGCCCAAGCACGCTTAACTTCGGAGTTCTGATGGGATCCGGTGCTTTAGTGCTGGTATGATCGCATCCGACATGTTATGCACTCATTTTCCTTTATGCTTGCCCCTCCCGCACCTTGTCTGCTCTATTTTGTACCATGCCCATCCCGCTTTTCCATCCCCACCACCGTTTCCCATCAGAAATAGCCGAGCACGAGTGCCCATAAAAAAATATCGTCGTAACTTCACTATGAATGTCGCCGCCAGACGCAAAAAAAAGGGATGCAACACGAGGACTTCCCAGGAGGTCACCCATCCTAGTACTACTCTCGCCCAAGCACGCTTAACTTCGGAGTTCTGATGGGATCCGGTGCTTTAGTGCTGGTATGATCGCATCCGACATGTTATGCACTCATTTTCCTTTATGCTTGCCCCTCCCGCACCTTGTCTGCTCTATTTTGTACCATGCCCATCCCGCTTTTCCATCCCCACCACCGTTTCCCATCAGAAATAGCCGAGCACGAGTGCCCATAAAAAAATATCGTCGTAACTTCACTATGAATGTCGCCGCCAGATGCAAAAAAAAGGGATGCAACACGAGGACTTCCCAGGAGGTCACCCATCCTAGTACTACTCTCGCCCAAGCACGCTTAACTTCGGAGTTCTGATGGGATCCGGTGCTTTAGTGCTGGTATGATCGCATCCGACATGTTATGCACTCATTTTCCTTTATGCTTGCCCCTCCCGCACCTTGTCTGCTCTATTTTGTACCATGCCCATCCCGCTTTTCCATCCCCACCACCGTTTCCCATCAGAAATAGCCGAGCACGAGTGCCCATAAAAAAATATCGTCGTAACTTCACTATGAATGTCGCCGCCAGACGCAAAAAAAAGGGATGCAACACGAGGACTTCCCAGGAGGTCACCCATCCTAGTACTACTCTCGCCCAAGCACGCTTAACTTCGGAGTTCTGATGGGATCCGGTGCTTTAGTGCTGGTATGATCGCATCCGACATGTTATGCACTCATTTTCCTTTATGCTTGCCCCTCCCGCACCTTGTCTGCTCTATTTTGTACCATGCCCATCCCGCTTTTCCATCCCCACCACCGTTTCCCATCAGAAATAGCCGAGCACGAGTGCCCATAAAAAAATATCGTCGTAACTTCACTATGAATGTCGCCGCCAGACGCAAAAAAAAGGGATGCAACACGAGGACTTCCCAGGAGGTCACCCATCCTAGTACTACTCTCGCCCAAGCACGCTTAACTTCGGAGTTCTGATGGGATCCGGTGCTTTAGTGCTGGTATGATCGCATCCGACATGTTATGCACTCATTTTCCTTTATGCTTGCCCCTCCCGCACCTTGTCTGCTCTATTTTGTACCATGCCCATCCCGCTTTTCCATCCCCACCACCGTTTCCCATCAGAAATAGCCGAGCACGAGTGCCCATAAAAAAATATCGTCGTAACTTCACTATGAATGTCGCCGCCAGACGCAAAAAAAAGGGATGCAACACGAGGACTTCCCAGGAGGTCACCCATCCTAGTACTACTCTCGCCCAAGCACGCTTAACTTCGGAGTTCTGATGGGATCCGGTGCTTTAGTGCTGGTATGATCGCATCCGACATGTTATGCACTCATTTTCCTTTATGCTTGCCCCTCCCGCACCTTGTCTGCTCTATTTTGTACCATGCCCATCCCGCTTTTCCATCCCCACCACCGTTTCCCATCAGAAATAGCCGAGCACGAGTGCCCATAAAAAAATATCGTCGTAACTTCACTATGAATGTCGCCGCCAGACGCAAAAAAAAGGGATGCAACACGAGGACTTCCCAGGAGGTCACCCATCCTAGTACTACTCTCGCCCAAGCACGCTTAACTTCGGAGTTCTGATGGGATCCGGTGCTTTAGTGCTGGTATGATCGCATCCGACATGTTATGCACTCATTTTCCTTTATGCTTGCCCCTCCCGCACCTTGTCTGCTCTATTTTGTACCATGCCCATCCCGCTTTTCCATCCCCACCACCGTTTCCCATCAGAAATAGCCGAGCACGAGTGCCCATAAAAAAATATCGTCGTAACTTCACTATGAATGTCGCCGCCAGACGCAAAAAAAAGGGATGCAACACGAGGACTTCCCAGGAGGTCACCCATCCTAGTACTACTCTCGCCCAAGCACGCTTAACTTCGGAGTTCTGATGGGATCCGGTGCTTTAGTGCTGGTATGATCGCATCCGACATGTTATGCACTCATTTTCCTTTATGCTTGCCCCTCCCGCACCTTGTCTGCTCTATTTTGTACCATGCCCATCCCGCTTTTCCATCCCCACCACCGTTTCCCATCAGAAATAGCCGAGCACGAGTGCCCATAAAAAAATATCGTCGTAACTTCACTATGAATGTCGCCGCCAGATGCAAAAAAAAGGGATGCAACACGAGGACTTCCCAGGAGGTCACCCATCCTAGTACTACTCTCGCCCAAGCACGCTTAACTTCGGAGTTCTGATGGGATCCGGTGCTTTAGTGCTGGTATGATCGCATCCGACATGTTATGCACTCATTTTCCTTTATGCTTGCCCCTCCCGCACCTTGTCTGCTCTATTTTGTACCATGCCCATCCCGCTTTTCCATCCCCACCACCGTTTCCCATCAGAAATAGCCGAGCACGAGTGCCCATAAAAAAATATCGTCGTAACTTCACTATGAATGTCGCCGCCAGATGCAAAAAAAAGGGATGCAACACGAGGACTTCCCAGGAGGTCACCCATCCTAGTACTACTCTCGCCCAAGCACGCTTAACTTCGGAGTTCTGATGGGATCCGGTGCTTTAGTGCTGGTATGATCGCATCCGACATGTTATGCACTCATTTTCCTTTATGCTTGCCCCTCCCGCACCTTGTCTGCTCTATTTTGTACCATGCCCATCCCGCTTTTCCATCCCCACCACCGTTTCCCATCAGAAATAGCCGAGCACGAGTGCCCATAAAAAAATATCGTCGTAACTTCACTATGAATGTCGCCGCCAGACGCAAAAAAAAGGGATGCAACACGAGGACTTCCCAGGAGGTCACCCATCCTAGTACTACTCTCGCCCAAGCACGCTTAACTTCGGAGTTCTGATGGGATCCGGTGCTTTAGTGCTGGTATGATCGCATCCGACATGTTATGCACTCATTTTCCTTTATGCTTGCCCCTCCCGCACCTTGTCTGCTCTATTTTGTACCATGCCCATCCCGCTTTTCCATCCCCACCACCGTTTCCCATCAGAAATAGCCGAGCACGAGTGCCCATAAAAAAATATCGTCGTAACTTCACTATGAATGTCGCCGCCAGACGCAAAAAAAAGGGATGCAACACGAGGACTTCCCAGGAGGTCACCCATCCTAGTACTACTCTCGCCCAAGCACGCTTAACTTCGGAGTTCTGATGGGATCCGGTGCTTTAGTGCTGGTATGATCGCATCCGACATGTTATGCACTCATTTTCCTTTATGCTTGCCCCTCCCGCACCTTGTCTGCTCTATTTTGTACCATGCCCATCCCGCTTTTCCATCCCCACCACCGTTTCCCATCAGAAATAGCCGAGCACGAGTGCCCATAAAAAAATATCGTCGTAACTTCACTATGAATGTCGCCGCCAGATGCAAAAAAAAGGGATGCAACACGAGGACTTCCCAGGAGGTCACCCATCCTAGTACTACTCTCGCCCAAGCACGCTTAACTTCGGAGTTCTGATGGGATCCGGTGCTTTAGTGCTGGTATGATCGCATCCGACATGTTATGCACTCATTTTCCTTTATGCTTGCCCCTCCCGCACCTTGTCTGCTCTATTTTGTACCATGCCCATCCCGCTTTTCCATCCCCACCACCGTTTCCCATCAGAAATAGCCGAGCACGAGTGCCCATAAAAAAATATCGTCGTAACTTCACTATGAATGTCGCCGCCAGACGCAAAAAAAAGGGATGCAACACGAGGACTTCCCAGGAGGTCACCCATCCTAGTACTACTCTCGCCCAAGCACGCTTAACTTCGGAGTTCTGATGGGATCCGGTGCTTTAGTGCTGGTATGATCGCATCCGACATGTTATGCACTCATTTTCCTTTATGCTTGCCCCTCCCGCACCTTGTCTGCTCTATTTTGTACCATGCCCATCCCGCTTTTCCATCCCCACCACCGTTTCCCATCAGAAATAGCCGAGCACGAGTGCCCATAAAAAAATATCGTCGTAACTTCACTATGAATGTCGCCGCCAGACGCAAAAAAAAGGGATGCAACACGAGGACTTCCCAGGAGGTCACCCATCCTAGTACTACTCTCGCCCAAGCACGCTTAACTTCGGAGTTCTGATGGGATCCGGTGCTTTAGTGCTGGTATGATCGCATCCGACATGTTATGCACTCATTTTCCTTTATGCTTGCCCCTCCCGCACCTTGTCTGCTCTATTTTGTACCATGCCCATCCCGCTTTTCCATCCCCACCACCGTTTCCCATCAGAAATAGCCGAGCACGAGTGCCCATAAAAAAATATCGTCGTAACTTCACTATGAATGTCGCCGCCAGACGCAAAAAAAAAGGGATGCAACACGAGGACTTCCCAGGAGGTCACCCATCCTAGTACTACTCTCGCCCAAGCACGCTTAACTTCGGAGTTCTGATGGGATCCGGTGCTTTAGTGCTGGTATGATCGCATCCGACATGTTATGCACTCATTTTCCTTTATGCTTGCCCCTCCCGCACCTTGTCTGCTCTATTTTGTACCATGCCCATCCCGCTTTTCCATCCCCACCACCGTTTCCCATCAGAAATAGCCGAGCACGAGTGCCCATAAAAAAATATCGTCGTAACTTCACTATGAATGTCGCCGCCAGATGCAAAAAAAAGGGATGCAACACGAGGACTTCCCAGGAGGTCACCCATCCTAGTACTACTCTCGCCCAAGCACGCTTAACTTCGGAGTTCTGATGGGATCCGGTGCTTTAGTGCTGGTATGATCGCATCCGACATGTTATGCACTCATTTTCCTTTATGCTTGCCCCTCCCGCACCTTGTCTGCTCTATTTTGTACCATGCCCATCCCGCTTTTCCATCCCCACCACCGTTTCCCATCAGAAATAGCCGAGCACGAGTGCCCATAAAAAAATATCGTCGTAACTTCACTATGAATGTCGCCGCCAGACGCAAAAAAAAGGGATGCAACACGAGGACTTCCCAGGAGGTCACCCATCCTAGTACTACTCTCGCCCAAGCACGCTTAACTTCGGAGTTCTGATGGGATCCGGTGCTTTAGTGCTGGTATGATCGCATCCGACATGTTATGCACTCATTTTCCTTTATGCTTGCCCCTCCCGCACCTTGTCTGCTCTATTTTGTACCATGCCCATCCCGCTTTTCCATCCCCACCACCGTTTCCCATCAGAAATAGCCGAGCACGAGTGCCCATAAAAAAATATCGTCGTAACTTCACTATGAATGTCGCCGCCAGATGCAAAAAAAAGGGATGCAACACGAGGACTTCCCAGGAGGTCACCCATCCTAGTACTACTCTCGCCCAAGCACGCTTAACTTCGGAGTTCTGATGGGATCCGGTGCTTTAGTGCTGGTATGATCGCATCCGACATGTTATGCACTCATTTTCCTTTATGCTTGCCCCTCCCGCACCTTGTCTGCTCTATTTTGTACCATGCCCATCCCGCTTTTCCATCCCCACCACCGTTTCCCATCAGAAATAGCCGAGCACGAGTGCCCATAAAAAAATATCGTCGTAACTTCACTATGAATGTCGCCGCCAGATGCAAAAAAAAGGGATGCAACACGAGGACTTCCCAGGAGGTCACCCATCCTAGTACTACTCTCGCCCAAGCACGCTTAACTTCGGAGTTCTGATGGGATCCGGTGCTTTAGTGCTGGTATGATCGCATCCGACATGTTATGCACTCATTTTCCTTTATGCTTGCCCCTCCCGCACCTTGTCTGCTCTATTTTGTACCATGCCCATCCCGCTTTTCCATCCCCACCACCGTTTCCCATCAGAAATAGCCGAGCACGAGTGCCCATAAAAAAATATCGTCGTAACTTCACTATGAATGTCGCCGCCAGACGCAAAAAAAAGGGATGCAACACGAGGACTTCCCAGGAGGTCACCCATCCTAGTACTACTCTCGCCCAAGCACGCTTAACTTCGGAGTTCTGATGGGATCCGGTGCTTTAGTGCTGGTATGATCGCATCCGACATGTTATGCACTCATTTTCCTTTATGCTTGCCCCTCCCGCACCTTGTCTGCTCTATTTTGTACCATGCCCATCCCGCTTTTCCATCCCCACCACCGTTTCCCATCAGAAATAGCCGAGCACGAGTGCCCATAAAAAAATATCGTCGTAACTTCACTATGAATGTCGCCGCCAGATGCAAAAAAAAGGGATGCAACACGAGGACTTCCCAGGAGGTCACCCATCCTAGTACTACTCTCGCCCAAGCACGCTTAACTTCGGAGTTCTGATGGGATCCGGTGCTTTAGTGCTGGTATGATCGCATCCGACATGTTATGCACTCATTTTCCTTTATGCTTGCCCCTCCCGCACCTTGTCTGCTCTATTTTGTACCATGCCCATCCCGCTTTTCCATCCCCACCACCGTTTCCCATCAGAAATAGCCGAGCACGAGTGCCCATAAAAAAATATCGTCGTAACTTCACTATGAATGTCGCCGCCAGACGCAAAAAAAAGGGATGCAACACGAGGACTTCCCAGGAGGTCACCCATCCTAGTACTACTCTCGCCCAAGCACGCTTAACTTCGGAGTTCTGATGGGATCCGGTGCTTTAGTGCTGGTATGATCGCATCCGACATGTTATGCACTCATTTTCCTTTATGCTTGCCCCTCCCGCACCTTGTCTGCTCTATTTTGTACCATGCCCATCCCGCTTTTCCATCCCCACCACCGTTTCCCATCAGAAATAGCCGAGCACGAGTGCCCATAAAAAAATATCGTCGTAACTTCACTATGAATGTCGCCGCCAGATGCAAAAAAAAGGGATGCAACACGAGGACTTCCCAGGAGGTCACCCATCCTAGTACTACTCTCGCCCAAGCACGCTTAACTTCGGAGTTCTGATGGGATCCGGTGCTTTAGTGCTGGTATGATCGCATCCGACATGTTATGCACTCATTTTCCTTTATGCTTGCCCCTCCCGCACCTTGTCTGCTCTATTTTGTACCATGCCCATCCCGCTTTTCCATCCCCACCACCGTTTCCCATCAGAAATAGCCGAGCACGAGTGCCCATAAAAAAATATCGTCGTAACTTCACTATGAATGTCGCCGCCAGACGCAAAAAAAAGGGATGCAACACGAGGACTTCCCAGGAGGTCACCCATCCTAGTACTACTCTCGCCCAAGCACGCTTAACTTCGGAGTTCTGATGGGATCCGGTGCTTTAGTGCTGGTATGATCGCATCCGACATGTTATGCACTCATTTTCCTTTATGCTTGCCCCTCCCGCACCTTGTCTGCTCTATTTTGTACCATGCCCATCCCGCTTTTCCATCCCCACCACCGTTTCCCATCAGAAATAGCCGAGCACGAGTGCCCATAAAAAAATATCGTCGTAACTTCACTATGAATGTCGCCGCCAGACGCAAAAAAAAGGGATGCAACACGAGGACTTCCCAGGAGGTCACCCATCCTAGTACTACTCTCGCCCAAGCACGCTTAACTTCGGAGTTCTGATGGGATCCGGTGCTTTAGTGCTGGTATGCTATGGCCGACGAAGTTGAAGTCGCGCCGTGGTTGCTGGTGTACCATGGCCGACGATTTTGGTCCCTCCGTGGTGCATGTCAAAACTTTTTTTTTCTCGTTTTTGAGGCCACCTAGCCCGACGAAAGCGGCCAAAACGTGGCGTATGGTGGCCCGGGACGTGGTGCATCTCGAAATCTCGGGTTCGCCGGCCGAGTCAACGCAAATCCGCACCGCCGAGGGATGTAGGGCCCAGATGGCAGCCTCTCTGGCATTGTTTTTTTTCTAGATCGCGCCATCTCGTTCAACGTTCTCCGATCGAGCCGTTTACGATGCAGGATCATGGGTCCCGCATGTCATCCTCTATGAACCAAAATTCTTTCTATTCTTGGATTTTTTTGACCCCCTGATTTCTGGCTACTTCCTTTTTCTTTTGATCCCTTGCCGCCTTGGAAACGTTGAGACCGCTGCTGCTAAATGGGACCCGCATGTCATCCTCTATGTGCAATCAACTTTCTTTTCTTGGAGTTTTTTTTGGCACCTCAAATTTGGTCACTTGCCTTTTTCTTTCGATCCCCTGCCGCCTCTCAAACGGTGATACCGCTGCTGCTAAATGGGACCCGCATGTCATCCTCTATGTACTATAAAACTTTCTTTTCTTGAATTATTTTTGGCACCTCATATTTGGTCACTTACCTTTTTCTTTCGATCCCCTGCCGCCTCTCAAACGGTGATACCGCTGCTGCTAAATGGGACCCGCATGTCATCCTCTATGTACTATAAAACTTTCTTTTCTTGGATTTTTTTGGCACCTCATATTTGGTCACTTGACTTTTTCTTTCGATCACCTGCTGCCTCTCAAACAGTGATACCGCTGCTGCTAAATGGGACCCGCATGTCATCCTCTATGTACTATAAAACTTTCTTTTCTTGGATTTTTTTTGGCACCTCATATTTGGTCACTTGACTTTTTCTTTCGATCACCTGCTGCCTCTCAAACAGTGATACCGCTGCTGCTAAATGGGACCCGCATGTCATCCTCTATGTACTATAAAACTTTCTTTTCTTGGATTTTTTTTTGGCACCTCATATTTGGTCACTTGACTTTTTCTTTCGATCCCCTGCTGCCTCTCAAACAGTGATACCGCTGCTGCTAAATGGGACCCGCATGTCATCCTCTATGTACTATAAAACTTTCTTTTCTTGAATTATTTTTGGCTCCTCATATTTGGTCACTTGCCTTTTTTCTTTCGATCTCATGCCACGTTTGAAACGTTGAGGAACCTGCTGGCTCATGGGACCCGCATGTCATCCTCTATGTACTATAAAAGTTCATTTTCTTGGTTTTTTTTCACCCTCTGATTTTTGGCAATTTCTTTTTTCTTTTGATCCCCTGCCGCCTCTCAAACGGTGATACCGCTGCTGCTAAATGGGACCCGCATGTCATCCTCTATGTACTATAAAACTTTCTTTTTTTGGATTATTTTTGGCACCTCATATTTGGTCACTTGCCTTTTTCTTTCGATCTCATGCCAAGTTTGAAACGTTGAGGAACCTGCTGGCTCATGGGACCCGCATGTCATCCTCTATGTACTATAAAAGTTTATTTTCTTTATTTTTTTTCACCCTCTGATTTTTGGCTATTTCCTTTTTCTTTTGATCCCCTGCCGCCTTGGAAACGTTGGGTAAGCTGCTGACTCATGGGACCCGCATGTCATCCTCTATGTACAATCAACTTTCTTTTTCTTTTGATCTCAAGCCGCATTTGAAACGTTGAGACCGCTGCTGCTAAATGGGACCCGCATGTCATCCTCTATGTACAATAAAGTTTCTTTTCTTGGATTATCTTTGGCTCCTGATATTTTGGCACTTGCCTTTTTCTTTTCGGACCTCATGCCGCCTTTGGAAACGTTGACTGTCATTGCCCATGGGTCCCGTATGTCATCCTCACGACAATAAAAGTTTTCTTTCTTGGAGTTATTTTTGACCCCTAATTTCTGGCTATTTGCCTTTTTCTTTTGATCTCCTGCCCCCTCTGAAACGATGAGGACGCTGTTGGGAGGTCGGTCCCACATGTCATCCTCTATGAACAATAAAAGTTTCCTTTGATTGATTTATTTTGAACCCCTAATCAATTTCTGGATATTTCCTTTTTTTCTTTTGATCCCTCGCGCCTTGAAATCGCCGAGAGCGCCGCCGCCTCATGGGTCCCGCATCACTACAAGAAAAGTTCGAGTAGACAACGCCTCAAAATCGTCCGCTAAGGGGTATTTTTCGTCGCCTATGGGCCTAACCCGACGATATGGGTTCCGTTGTGGAAACTGCGTCAGGCAAAGTCCAACGACGATTTTTTCGGTCCGTCGCGCTTGGGCGCCCTTCCGCCACGGAAAATCGGACCGTTGCGGAAGTGTTTTCGGGAGCCCGTTGACTGCTGACGTCATGCAAACTGACACGTGGCAGACGCCGTTAACTGCCAGTTAACGGCGTTAACCGGCTGAAACCCCGTGGTAGATGGTAGGCCCACACGAGGCCTGCCACGTCTTAAGCGGGCCGGGCCAGATGACATAGTTTGACCGGTCAACTATATAGCTGGGCCGGTCCATTAGTTACGTGGGCCGGGCCTAACCTCTAATGTTGACTGGTCAAAAGTTAAATGGGCCGGCCCATTTAACATGTGGGGTCCACCTTACAGCAACTGGGCCGGCCCAAGAAGCAAGTGGGCCGGGCCAAAAACACAGGTGGGTCCCACTTTCCTGTTAAAAGGCCGGCCCATTTAGTGTGTGGGGTCCACCGTATAGCAAGTGGGCCGGCCCAACAAGCTAGTGGGCCGGGCCAAAACATTTCCTGTTAAAGGGCCGGCCCATTTAGTGTGTGGGGTCCACCATATATCAAGTGGGCCGGCCCAACAAGATAGTGGGCCGGGCCAAAAACACAGGTGGGTCATCTTCCTGTTAAAGGGCCGGCCCATTTAGTATGTGGGGTCCACAATATAGCAAGTGGGCTGGCCCACCAAGATAGTGGGCCGGGCCAAAAACACATGTGGGTCCCACATTCCTGTTAATGGGCCGGCCCATTTGGTATGTGGGGTCCACCATGTAGAAAGTGGGCCGGCCCCCCAACGAGATAGTGGGCCGGGCCAAAACACAGGTGGGTCCCACCATCCTATTAAAGGCTTCACGATTTGGTGCGGGGTCCACCATATAGAAAGCGTGGCTTTACCATTTGTAGCGGGGTCCACTCATCTAGAAAGTGGGCCAGCCCAACAAGATAGTGGGCCGGGTCAAAACACAGGTGGGTCCCACCTTCCTATTAAAGGGCCGGCCCATTTACCATGTGGGACCACCATAGAGCAAGTGGGCCGGCCCAATAAGCATGTGGAGCCCATTATCGTGTAACCGGGCCGGCCTACTAAAGAAGTGGGCCGGCCCAAAATGAAAGTGGGTCCCACACTACTGTAAGTGGGCCGGCCCAATCTGTTGTAGGGCCCTACTTGTTTGACTAGTCAACTTGCATTAAATTTCATGAGCCTAAAATCTGATTTCAATGATACACACAATTACATACACAAATAAAACAAATAGGAAAATTACAAGGCAATTAATGTGCCCAAATAAAAAAATTACATAGAATCATTGAGGACTTCTATTAGCATCATCAATAACACGTTGACATTTGGCAATCGCCTTGATTGAATCTTGTGTACTCTTTGTCAACATATCAGCTACAGATCTTAAAGCAGCAATACCATGTCTTTTATAAAGTACAGCCTTGAGATATTTACTGTCTGATGAAAGAAATGGTCTAGGTTGACGGCTATGAGAAGATGCATCAGAAGAAAGATCAGAACTTTTTGTGGGCCTCACTGGTAATGAAGATTGCTTCATCACAACTGCATTCTGATAATAATGCAAAAAGAGTTAAACGATGAACTATGCAAACATTTATTATGCAATGTAGATATAAGATAATAACAAGTTGCATAAATAAGACATGTATGGAACTTGTACTAAGCACAAACTTACATCATAATGTTGCACAGGGTCGCTACAGATCCTTTTTTGGCGACTATCTTCTAATGATGACTGCTTCATTAAAACAGCATTCTGGTAACATTGTAAACATAGTTACAACAATTAACTATTCAAACATGTATTACGCAATGTAGAGATCAGATAACAGCATGTAGCAGAAATAAGCACAAGATAAGATAAGATGCATGTACTAAGCACATACTGGCTCACTGCAGGTCCTTCTCTTGCGTGCACTAGTCGTGGTCAACATGCCTATCATTTTAGGTTCAGCCATCAAGTGAAATGCTAATCCTCCTGCTCCATTGTCCTTAATCTGTGTTTAGATATCACATTTAAGACCAAGTCAGCTGGTTTCAAATAACAAAAAACTTGAGCTGCCAAATGAATAAGCCAATAGTTACCAGATATCAAATTAAAACCAACTAGATGTTGCTTTGCATGAGATACGAATTTCAGACATTCAGATTTAGAGTAGGGTAATGCCAAGGTTTTACACATAAAGTAAACTGGCATTAAGAATGACCAAATGTCAGGTTCAAATCACCCTCGAAGTTTCTCCAAGACAAGCATATCAAATAGGCAGAAACATAGTAAAGCATGAATGGCATTGCTATGGCAGGGTTCCAAGTGTTAATCTCTTGCATAAGGAACAATGCATATAGGTTATAGATAATAACGGAAGTAAACTGCCAAAATTACCAACCACGAACTCAGATTCCAACCTTACCTAGCGTCCCCGCTGTTAATGTTGGATGTTCTAATAAGTGGTTCGCATGATCAATCCCAAGGAAAAATAACATTGACAAGTCAGTCTACGATAATACAAAGACCAGACATGCACGCAGCAATAACTATATAAGCTAAAGACGAGGTATAAGAGCAAGCAGATTGGAAATGCACATAGCATGATTATAAAAGCAGTGTGAGAATAGCAGACACGAGAAAACAGCTAGCGGTGAGCTAATGACGTGGTATAAGAACAAGCAGATTGGAAATGCCCATAGCACGACTATAAAAGCAGTGCGACAATAGCATGCAGTACAAAAACAGTTGGCAGCAAATGAATGGGTACAAGGCTATAAATATGTGGATGCACACAGGTGTCAGTAGAATGAACAGGATGGTAGCGACCGGATAATGCTTTTGTACTGTACAACATTTAAACAAACTTCATGCGAAGCAACACATCAAGAAAGTTAACGGCATATGAGATCTGCAAATAACTACACAAAACATGGCTAAAGAAACACCGCGATCTAACGGGCCAGCGTACTAACCAAGCTGCGGCGGGGTGGACGGGGGCGGCAACTTGCATTCCAGCGGCGGCGAACGCGGGAGACGATGAATCGACCATGTTTCAGTAGAAGCGGGCGTTAGTGAAGCAGATCTGGTTGGCTGGCAAGGTATTCGGTGAAGTTGATACAGCCGCTGCGGCGAGGTAGTCGGTGGCGAGGTCGGCGGTGAAGCAGATCCGTCGGTGGCGAGGTCGGCGGTGAAGCAGATCCGTCGGTGGCGAGGTCGGCGGTGAAGCAGATCCGTCGGTGACGAGGGCGGCGGGGGAGCGGATCAGGTGGGTGGACAGCCAACACGATCAAGGCTACGCTGTGGAGGAGTATGCCGGCGGCGAAGCAGATCTAGTACTGTAGAGAGTCAGAGCTTTGGCGTGTGAGAGTATTTTTGAGCTAATGGGGCGAATGGTTGGTGGGTGGGTGTGGGCCTGTGGGGAGGGTTCGGGATCTAGGCAAGATATTTCATTGTTACCGAATGAGCCCTCCATGGTCGGTGGGTTGTAGCTTCCGGACCAGGGTTAAAAGGGTAAAACTGGTCACGGGATTTTCGAATGGATGCGGCGGGATGATTTGGCGCGTGGCCGAAATTTTCAGTTTCAAGCTACAGTACGAGCAGAACGACAAAAATAATGTTCTTCCCCAGGGAGCTCTCATTTCTTCCTCTTCTCTTTCTCTCTCGAGTCTCTCCCACTCCCCCGGCTCCTCTCCCCCTTCTCTCCGGCGGCCTCGCCGGCCGGAGACGAGGCCGACTTCTCTCTGTATATTGTACACCCTCCGAACTAAATTAATTGATTCAACTTTCCTTAGACGTGTATGTATCTAGAGTAAAAACATGTGTGGATACATCCATATTTAGATAAGCAAAGTTGAGTCAGCTAATTTGGATCCGAGGGAGTTAGTGTTGTTGTAAGCTTAGATCCAGTGTTTCCCATGAGCAGAATGGCGCAATGGAGTCGGGGATCTCGTCATCGGCTTCAGATCTGGCCTATGGTGAATCTGGCGGATCTTGCCGGCCAAACCCCGATCTGGTGCCATCAATGTGATGGCGCTAACGGTGAGGCTTGCTTTGGTCAGTGCTTCAGATCTGGCCAATGGGGAAGTCAAGCTGCTAAAGTTCACAAGCTCGGGGCATACGACGGCGTCATCCGTCTTGCCCGTGCACATCTTGGACTTTCAGCGACCCTTCTCAGAGCCAATATGCCGTTGCTGAGGCCCTTCTTCTCCTTCGTCCTGGCGACTACCGGCGACACCGTCCCAAGTGGTGCGTCCCCGGCGACGGAGTTGCTGGAAAGGATGCGGAGCAGAGATCTGATGTGCGGTCCAGAAGGACTCGATTGATTTTCTTCTATATGTTTTGGGGTCCTTTTTGTAAAGTTGCAGGTTCTATTAGTTATTGTCTAGTACTTTTGGTCCTCTATGTAATTTTTTGGACTAGTTTCCATTGGCACTGATAAACTTGAATTTTGACAAGTTCACGAGGAAAAAAATTCCTTTGCACATATGGCCTATCATGTATAAACATTCTTGAGATTTAAACTATATGTAATGTGCCATGCATTAACCCTAAACCATATATATGTAACTAACCCTAGCTGATCAAACCCTACTTAATTAAAACAAATAACCCTAAACTATACGCATGCACTTTATGCGCAAAGGCGCGGGTGCCTCTAATAATGTGTGTGCGCACTCGATCGATGATCCCTAAACCTTATACAACCCTGAAACCCTAATCCCTAATCCCTAAACCCTAAACACCCTAAACACTAAACCCTAGACCCTAAACCCTAACCCTAACCCTAAACCCTAATTAAACCCTATATATAGGCCAACGACACTTAATTGTGCATCAAGCAGGCCAGGGGTGCCTCGCGGTCCTCTAATTAAATTAAATGTGCCATGCATTAACCCTAAACCATATATATGTAACTAACCATAGCTAATCAACCCTACTTAATGAAAACACATAACCCTAAACTATACTAGCTATAACCCGATCTAATAAAAACATGCTCTATATATAGCATGCACTAGCAAACCGTAGATTAACACCAATTAATATATACATGGCCTATATCGATCATGTTGTATAACATATCCCTGAGATTCATTAATTAATTATATAATTATCGTGATAAATTAATTAACTTTAATTTTGACAAGTTCTCTCGAATGAAAACACATTTGATTAAGTTGCCTCATAATATATATATATAATTAGTGTGCATGCATGGCCTACCATGCATTCGTGCATATATTTTAATATATATTTGAACATATTCTTGGGGATTTCAATCTCTCTCGATCATCTATATATCGTTGGTGGCCAAAAAACACACATATATATGCATGCAATTTATGCGTAAAGGCGCGGGTGCCTCTAATAATGTGTGTGCGCACTCGATCGATGATCCCTAAACCTTAAACAACCCTAAAACCCCTAAATCCCTAATCCCTAAACCCTAAACACCCTAAACACTAAACCCTAAACCCTAGACCCTAAACGTACCCTAACCCTAACCCTAACCCTAACCCTAAACCCTAGCTAATCCTAAACCCCAATTAAACCCTATGTATAGGCCAACGACACTTAATTGTGCATCGATCGAGCGGGTCATGGGTGCCTCGCGATCCTCTAATAAAATTAAATGTGCCATGCATTAACCCTAAACCATATATATGTAACTAACCCTAGCTAATCAACCCTACTTAATTAAAACACATAACCCTAAACTATACTAGATATAACCCGATCTAATAAAAACATGCTCTATATATAGCAGCTAGCTAGCAAACCGTAGATTAACACCAATTAAAATATACATGGCCTATATCGATCATGTTGTATAACATATCCCTGAGATTCATTAATTAATTATATAATTATCGTGATAAATTAATTAACTTGAACTTTGACAAGTTCTCTCGAATGAAAACACATTTGATTAAGTTGCCTCATAATATATATATATATAATTAGTGTGCATGCATGGCCTACAATGCATTCGTGCATATATTTTAATGTATATTTGAACATATTCTTGGGGATTTCAATCTCTCTCTCTCGATCATCTATATATCGTTGGTGGCCAAAAAACACACATATATATGCATGCAATTTATGCGTAAAGGCGCGGGTGCCTCTAATAATGTGTGTGCGCACTCGATCGATGATCCCTAAACCTTAAACAACCCTAAAACCTTAAAATCCCTAATCCCTAAACCCTAAACACCCTAAACACTAAACCCTAAACCCTAGACCCTAAACATACCCTAACCCTAACCCTAACCCTAACCCTAAACCCTAGCTAATCCTAAACCCCAATTAAACCCTCTGTATAGGCCAACGACACTTAATTGTGCATCGATCGAGCGGGTCATGGGTGCCTCGTGATCCTCTAATAAAATTAAATGTGCCGTGCATTAACCCTAAACCATATATATGTAACTAACCCTAGCTAATCAACCCTACTTAATTAAAACACATAACCCTAAACTATACTAGCTAGCTGCTATAACCCGATCTAATAAAAACATGCTCTATATATAGCAGCTAGCTAGCAAACCGTAGATTAACACCAATTAAAATATACATGGCCTATATCGATCATGTTGCATAACATATCCCTGAGATTCATTAATTAATTATATAATTATCTGTCATAAATTAATTAACTTGAACTTTGACAAGTTCTCTCGAATGAAAACACATTTGATTAAGTTGCCTCATAATATATATATAATTAGTGTGCATGCATGGCCTACAATGCATTCGTGCATATATTTTAATGTATATTTGAACATATTCTTGGGGATTTCAATCGATCTCTCTCTCTCGATCATCTATATATCGTTGGTGGCCCAAAAAACACACATATATATGCATGCAATTTATGCGTAAAGGCGCGGGTGCCTCTAATAATGTGTGTGCGCACTCGATCGATGATCCCTAAACCTTAAACAACCCTAAAACCTTAAATCCCTAATCCCTAAACCCTAAACACTAAACCCTAAACCCTAGACCCTAAACGTACCCTAACCCTAACCCTAAACCCTAGCTAATCCTAAACCCCAATTAAACCCTATGTATAGGCCAACGACACTTAATTGTGCATCGATCGAGCGGGTCATGGGTGCCTCGCGATCCTCTAATAAAATTAAATGTGCCATGCATTAACCCTAAACCATATATATGTAACTAACCCTAGCTAATCAACCCTACTTAATTAACACACATAACCCTAAACTATACTAGCTAGCTATAACCCGATCTAATAAAAACATGCTCTATATATAGCAGCTAGCTAGCAAACCGTAGATTAACACCAATTAAAATATACATGGCCTATATCGATCATGTTGTATAACATATCCCTGAGAATCATTAATTAATTATATAATTATCGTGATAAATTAATTAACTTGAACTTTGACAAGTTCTCTCGAATGAAAACACATTTGATTAAGTTGCCTCATAATATATATATAATTAGTGTGCATGCATGGCCTACAATGCATTCGTGCATATATTTTAATGTATATTTGAACATATTCTTGGGGATTTCAATCGATCTCTCTCTCTCGATCATCTATATATCGTTGGTGGCCCAAAAAACACACATATATACGCATGCACTTTATGCGCAAAGGCGCGGGGTGCCTCTAATAATGTGTGTGCGCACTCGATCGATGATCCCTAAACCTTAAACAACCCTAAAACCCTAATCCCTAATCCCCTAAACCCTAAACACCCTAAACACACTAAACCCTAGACCCTAAACACCCTAAACACTAAACCCTAAACCCTAGACCCTAAACACCGTAAACCCAACCCTAAAACCCTAAACCCTAAACCCTAAACCCTAAACCCTAAAACCCTAAACCCTAAACACTAAACCCTAAACCCTATAAACACCCTAAACACTAATTAAAACCTAAACCCTAGACCCTAAACACTAAACCCTAAACCCTAGACCCTAAACACCGTAAACACTAAACCCTAAACCCTAAACACCCTAAACACTAATTAAACCCTAAACCATAGACCCTAAACACTAGACCCTAAACCCTAGACCCTAAACACCCTAAACACTAAACCCTAGACCCTCTAAACACAGTAAACACTAAACCCTAAACCCTAGACCCTAGCTAAACACCCAAAACACTAAACCCTAAACCCAGCTAGCTAACCCTAAACCCTAATTAAACCCTATATATATAGGCCAACGACACTTAATTGTGCATCAAGCAGGCCAGGGGTGCCTCGCGGTCCTCTAGTTAAATTAAATGTGACATGCATTAACCCTAAACCATATATATATAACTAACCCCTAGCTAATCAAACCCTAGTTAATTAAAACACATAACCCTAAACTATACTAGCTATAACCCGATCTAATAAAAACATGCTCTATATATAGCATGCAGCTAGCTAGCAAAAACGGTAGATTAAAACCAATTAATATATACATGGCCTATATATCGATCATATGTTGTATAACATCTCCCTGAGATTCATTAATTAATTATATAATTATCGATGATAAATTAATTAACTTGAATTTTGACAAGTTCTCTCGAATGAAAACACATTTGATTAAGTTTCCTCATAATATATATATAATTAGTGTGCATGCATGGCCTACCATGCATGCATTAATTCGTGCATATATTTTAATATATATTTGAACATATTCTTGGGGGATTTCAATCTCTCTCTCTCGATCATCTATATGTCGTTGGTGGCCAAAAAACACACACATATACGCATGCACTTTATGCGCAAAGGCGCGTGTGCCTCTAATAATGTGTGTGCGCACTCGATCGATGATCCCTAAACCTTAAACAACCCTAAAACCCTAATCCCTAATCCCCTAAACCCTAAACACCCTAAACACACTAAACCCTAGACCCTAAACACCCTAAACACTAAACCCTAAACCCTAGACCCTAAACACCGTAAACCCTAAACCATAAACCCTAAACCCTAAACCCTAAACCCTAAACCCTAAACCCTAAACCCTAAAACCCTAAACCCTAAACCCTAAACCCTATAAACACCCTAAACACTAATTAAACCCTAAACCCTAGACCCTAAACACTAAACCCTAAACCCTAGACCCTAAACACCGTAAACACTAAACCCTAAACCCTAAACACCCTAAACACTAATTAAACCCTAAACCATAGACCCTAAACACTAGACCCTAAACCCTAGACCCTAAACACCCTAAACACTAAACCCTAGACCCTCTAAACACCGTAAACACTAAACCCTAAACCCTAGACCCTAGCTAAACACCCAAAACACTAAACCCTAAAAACCCTAGCTAACCCTAAACCCTAATTAAACCCTATATATAGGCCAACGACACTTAATTGTGCATCAAGCAGGCCAGGGGTGCCTCGCGGTCCTCTAGTTAAATTAAATGTGACATGCATTAACCCTAAACCATATATATATAACTAACCCCTAGCTAATCAAACCCTAGTTAATTAAAACACATAACCCTAAACTATACTAGCTATAACCCGATCTAATAAAAACATGCTCTATATATAGCATGCAGCTAGCTAGCAAAAACGGTAGATTAAAACCAATTAATATATACATGGCCTATATATCGATCATATGTTGTATAACATCTCCCTGAGATTCATTAATTAATTATATAATTATCGATGATAAATTAATTAACTTGAATTTTGACAAGTTCTCTCGAATGAAAACACATTTGATTAAGTTTCCTCATAATATATATATAATTAGTGTGCATGCATGGCCTACCATGCATGCATTAATCGTGCATATATTTTAATATATATTTGAACATATTCTTGGGGATTTCAATCTCTCTCTCTCTCGATCATCTATATGTCGTTGGTGGCCAAAAAACACACACATATACGCATGCACTTTATGCGCAAAGGCGCGTGTGCCTCTAATAATGTGTGTGTGCGCACTCGATCGATGATCCCTAAACCTTAAACCCTAAATAAACCCTAATCCCTAATCCCTAAACCCTAAACACCATAAACATTAAACCCTAAACCCTAGACCCTAAACCCTAACCTCCTAACCCTAAACCCTAAACCCTAATTAAACCCTATATATATAGGCCAATGACACTTAATTATGCATCAAGCAGGCCAGGGGTGCCTCGCGGTCCTCTAATTAAATTAAATGTGCCATGCATATATATGTGTTTAATTTGGGGATTTCAATCGCTCTCTCGTATGTAGCTCTCTCTACCTCTCTCTCTCTCTCTCTCTCTCTCTCTCTCTCTCTCTCTCTCTCTCTCTCTCTCTCTCTCTCTCTCGTTGGTGGCCAACAACACACACATGCACTTTGTGCGCAAAGGCATGCGCCTCTAATAATGTGTGCGCAGTCGATCGATCTAGTTTTGATTAATCATAGCACACAAATAAAGAAGTTGTATTTGAATCCACACAACCTATTAAAACACATAACCCCTAACATGGCCTAATTAATTAACCCTTCTCGATCTCTACCTAATTAGTGGAAATTGCACAAAATCAAAAGGGGTCCCTCACTAATTATGCATATCTGCTAGATTGTGATAAACTTTTGCCACATATATATTTGGTGGATGGGTGCATCTTGGCATGTAAACAATTAGTGTTTGCAAATGGCGTTGTCAAAATTTATGTACAAATGATTTCTTTCCATCCAAAGTGCATAAAATGGGAGTTTTAATGAAGAAAGTACAAATAAAACAGCTCAACATGCTTCCACACCCCGATTTTCACACGAAGTAGAGCATATTTAAAGGATAATTCCAGAGTTTTACTATTTTTCAAGCAACTTTGCTAATTTTCCCCCACTCACATGACTTTATGTCGATTTAACGAAAATATGGCGAATTTAAACTACATGGGCGGGATAGTTTGAATTGTGCGCGCGGCAAAGGGAACCGCCTATTCCTCAACCTTGTGCACGGCAAATTACACACGCAACTCCATTAAACGCCACCTACCAACCTTAATTATCACCCCGGCGGCCCGGCCGCATGACCCCCCACCCACCCGTACACAACTTATCCCCGTCCGTGCGAAGAGCTTCCCCTCCCCGTCCCGTCCGTGCGAAGAAGAAGCTTCCCCTCCCCGTCGTTCTTCTCGAGACGCACCGGCGGTCAAGTTGATCCACGGTAGGGCTGCTATCTCTAGCTCAATCATGTATCGGGCAAGACAGCCTAACGATTTATATTTTCTTGATGCTGCTAAAAAAATTCGTCAGTATGCTCGAACTAATTGGCACTTTATAGTTTTCCGCTCGATTTGTCATCGATCAATTTGTTCATTTGCGTGGGCATATAGAGTCAGTTCTGCACTCGATCCGTTAATTTGCTGAAATGCCATGGCAGAGTTTTGTACACGATCTGTTTGCTAAAATGTCGATGGGCATTTTTTGTTTTGTACTCGACATGATTGCTGAAATGCATAATCATGTAGTATAGTTTTGTACTCGATGGATATACATTTCCTACTTCGCCTTAAATTAATCACCAACCACTGTATCTCATAATTAAACAGATGGACAGAACTTGGAAACTGCATGGACACTTATGTTCCCCTTCATATATAAATGGTGTTCAACCCTTTATGGGGTTTATTAGAGCTCATGATGGTCACAACCTGGACGTGTATTGCCCGCGCTGCACATGTATGAATGGTGAGAAGAGGCCTCACCCTGTAGTGGCAGATCATTTACACATTTTTGGGATGGACCGCACATATGTTAGGCGGGTTTAGCATGGTGAACCATATAATGATCCTTTAGCAGGAGAAGCAGATCTTGCTCACACTGTATGTGTGCTGGCATATGTAGTTAATTATTTATATTGATGCTGCCGCTGTTTCAATCAATAGTTTGCATTGCTGTGCAAGGTTCTGTACTCAAATTTAACTTGTTGCAGATGGATGGACGGGAAGGAGAGAAAAAGCGCTTGCTTCAGGAAACGGGTTTCAGCTCTGGGACATGTGCTGTGCCAGATGAGAAGGTAAATATGTAAAACGGCATTTGTTCAGGTTGCATCCCTTAGATGTTTGTCTAATCGGTTGATGTACTAATTGCAGAAGCATAGAGTTAAAGAGGTCTCTCAGTTTGATGGGAGATTTGAAGATGAATCTCAGTTTGATGCACCTGTGGATGGTACTGATGACGAGCCTTTCATAGACGAAGGTCCTGCACCTGAGATTATCCAGCCTACAGAAGGAGGCCGTGGACCGAGTACACAGCTTTGCGTTGAAGTGGATGCACGCCCGGAGATCATCACGGGCGTCCGGGTAGTCTCAAGACCACCCAGCCCTGATGCACCTGTGGATGGTACTGATGACGAGCCTCTCATAGACGAAGGTCCTGCACCTGAGATTATCCAGCCTACAGAAGGAGGCCGTGGACCGAGTACACAGCTTTGCGTTGAAGAGGATGCACACCCGGAGATCATCAGGGGCGTCCCGGTAGTCTCAGGACCACCCAGCCCTGATGCAAAATGTTGAGCTACTTTATGATTCGTACTCTTATGTTCTGGTGCTGTAGTATGTTATGATTTGTACGCCTTTGGCGCTAGATTAAGCATTCAGTGGATGATCGCGTTGCAAAATTCGACACCCACACAATCAGTTCATCGTACAAGTAGTAGCACAATTACTTCTACAGCGATTCCTGCCAGCGCATTAG